>PVIJ01010519.1:0-59791 GCA_004024925.1 Scalopus aquaticus
AAAAAGAATGAGACGAACTAGAACGCCAAACATTGTAGGTGAGATTGCAAAATAATATGAACACTTGGGAAATTATTTGGCAATGCCTTATAAAATTAAACATATAGCAATAACCCACCAATCTTACTTACTTTATGACCCAACAACCTTAGAGATTTACCCAATAACAAGGTGAACGTGTACCTACACAAAGACACCATACATAAGAAGTTGCTGTCAAAAAAACACATAGAAAGGCCTCCCTGGTGGCGCAGCGGTTAAGCGCTGCGCTGTGGAGCTGGCCAGGGAGAATCTCACATGGTGCGGCAGACCTCTCCTGCCTCACCAGCTGCTCCCCTCAGCAGTGTATTTCTGATCTGCCTGTTCTGCTCTCTGCTCTGTCTCTGGTGAACCCTCTCGCTACCCCACACCTCTGGTCTGTACCCCAGCTTGTATGTATAAATAAATAAATCTTTAAAAAAAAAAAAACACATAGAGAAACTACTGGCATGCAAATTTTCCTAGCCGCATTATTCACAATAGGCCCAAACTGGAACAAACCAAATATTTGACAACTGGTAATTGAATAAACTATTTATTATAAAATACTACTCTGTGTGCTAAAAAGAAACGCATTATTGATATCTACAACAACATGTATTAATCTCAAAAACATTATGCTAAGGAAAAGAAGTCCAACACAAAATACTACAAATTCTATGATGCCACTTGTCTGAGACTGTAGAAAAAGCAAACCTGCTGTGGGCAAAAGCAGGTCAATGGTATTAAGCATAGAGCCAGGTGTTAGGTAAGGGAATTGGTTGCATCAGGAAACAAAGAGGAAACTCTTTAGGGTGATAGAAACATTGCATATTAAATTGTGGTGATAGTTACATGACTGTGTACACAACTGCCAAGTTTATATGTACAGTTCAAATTAATCTCACTTTATGAAAATTATACCAAATGTATAAATAAACTGTATAAATAAACTGTGGGGGGCAATCTTTGAAAAAAAGAATCAGGTAACTCGTAAGAACTGATTTGAAAAATTCTCCAATATACATTGTTATTTTTTTAAAAAGATATATTACTAAGGCTTATATTTATACAAGGAAAAATGTCTGTGTCTATAATTGCATAGAATATCAGGGAAATCTAAGAAAGGAATTAGTAATAGGGTACTCTACAGAGAGGCAAATTGAGTAGTTGCGAGAAGTGGTAAGATTTTTTACCTTTGGGAATTTTTTTCTCTGTGTATATGTTACCTAGTTAAGAAACCACTAAAATAAAATAAGACAGGCATAAAAATAAACTGAATTTACATCAGAATTTTAAGAAGAGATCTATGCCTCAAATTTTAGACTCAAATTTAGTAAAGTAGTTTGTACCAGTTACAGGAACATAACGATATATATATATATTTTTTAATGTAATAATAATAGCAACTAACAGTTATTGGTTAAGATTGTAATAATAGGGGCCTCCCTGGTACAGGGGTTAAAGTCTCAGTGCTACCAAGCTATCACCTGCCACTGCAGCTTGAGTTCCATCCCCAGACAGAGAGCTGACCCACATGGCACAGCAGACCTCTCCTGTCTCACCCACTGCTCCCCTCAGCAGTGTGTTTCAGTCAATCCGCCTGTTCTGCTCCCCACTCTGTTTCTGGTGAATCCTCTCACCCCAGCACCTCTGGCCTGCACCCTAGTTCTTGTATGCATAAATAAATAAAAAGAGAATTTAATAATAATAACTTAAGGCATACAGAAGTTAACTGACTGAGATTATGCAACTAACTATAGCTGTGAACATCTAAAAGATGGCTGGATCCTTCCAGCATGGAAAATGAAGTAGATATCTGTTTCTTGTGAAGTAAAGTAAGTGTGGTAATGAAGAAAGAATATTTCTTGTACTGGCTACACCTGTTCTGGAATGCTGGGCTGATACAACTAACAGCCCCAGAGGATGGGATCCAGGGTCCCAAAACCTAAGGATCATGTTGTGAGACTAAACCCAAATCAGAGTTCTCTATGGAACCAAAGGAAAATAAGCTAGACTGGACATTAAGGGTTTCTAGTCTGACCCAGGAAAATATGTAGTACATGGAATGTAATCTGTAGCATATGGACAACACCTCAATTCAGATGCTCTGCCACCTAGCAGGGATGTAGATTTGATGTGTGCCTTTCAACAGCTGGAAAATCCAGGGTGTGCGAGGCATTCAGGGAAAAGAGCGAAAATGAGGAAATAGTTGGGGGTATAAGCGTTACCAAGGTCTGTGATGGAGAAATCTCCCCATTGTGACTTCAAGATCAGAATTAGGCACAGGAGGACAGCGGTCAGATGTAACAAGGTGTTGCTTCAGTAACCCAGACACCTGACTTTGTCTATGCTCTGTTCCCATTTATCACCAAATCATCTGTTTGGACGGCTGACGTAAGCCAATGTGTGCACCTGACATTTCACCTCACACACTCCCTGGTTATCTAAATCTTTTCTAGGATAATTTCAAGAATGTCTATTTTTTTTAATTCTTTATTTTTAATATTTTAAAATTTATTTTATGTATACAAGCTGGGGTGCAGGCCAGAGGCGTAGGGCAGTGAGAGGATTCACCAGAGACAGAGTGGGGAGCAGAACAGGTGGATTGAAATACACTGCTGAGGGGAGCAGTGGGCGAGACCGGAGAGGTCTGCTGTGCCATATGGGTCAGCTCCCTGGCCAGGGGTTGATCTATGACCAAATGGCTGGCAATAGCTTGATAGCCCTGAGACTTTAGCCCCTGCACCACCAGGGAGGCCCCACCCCTCTCCTTTCTATGTCATTTTTTTTAAGATTTATTTATTTATGCATAAAAGAGCTGGGGTGTAGGCCAGAGGTGGGGGCGGGGGTGAGAGGATTCACCAGAGACAGAGTGGGGAGCAGAACAGGTGGATTGACTGAAATACACTGCTGAAGGGAGCAGCAGGCGAGGCAGGAGAGGTCTGCTACGCCAAAATCTCCCCGGCCTGGCGTTGAACTTGCCTCGCTGTGGTTGACAGCTCCACAGCGCTGCGCTTTAGCCTGCTGCGCCACGGGGGAGGCCCAAGAACCTCTATTTTTAGTGCTTATTTGGGATGTCCTAATTTTCCAGTTCCTCTGTGGAAATTAACCAACCCCCACCAACTTCTCTCTTGGATAACTGAGAGGTTGGAGAAGAATCAATTTGATCCCAAGACCAGGAGATAGATTAATTATTGGTAGCTAATCCATCTATCTGGGTAGCTTGTTCCAGAATTTTGGAACTTCAGTCTATAGCTGAACTATAACTAGTCCATATTATAACCAGTCCATACTATAACTAGTATGAGTCTGAATCTTGTGGCTTTTTCCTAGACTGTTTCCTGTCTCACCCAATTTATGAAAACTTTTCTGAGAGCCAGGTCACACCACTCAATCTAACAAATTCTCAAGGCTCTACTTCCAACTATATACACTGTTCTTTCCACTACATCCACCCTGATCTAAGACAGGAAACTGATAACACACTGAAATTGCATGATTCTAGAAAATTCAGTAAAGTTTAACAGTTTAATAAAGGGTTTATTAAACTAACAAACTGCTATAGGATAATACAAGTTTACTAATGGTGACCATTATACTTACATGAGGGGTAGGGTAGGGGAGCCACTACTAGAATAGAGAGAGAATTTTGTGGAGAAATTTGTCTGACAGAAACTATGATTTTTCATCAGTGGCTATAGGTGGCCACAGCACCCTACAGATTGGAAGTCCAGGGAATATCATGGTCTCACTCACTTTTCACCCTCTGATCTCTTGTCATTGCTCCATATTAACCAAATCTCCAGGGTAGCCAAGTTCAACCTGATGCCAGAGGGTCCATTAATTACATATATATATAAATAAATAATATATATATATATTATTTATTTATTTATTTATTTATGCATACAAGAACTGGGTGTAGGCCAGAGGTATGGGAGTGAGAGGATTCACCAGAGATAGAGTAGGGAGCAGAACAGGCAGATCTACTAAAGTACACTGCTGAGGGGAGCAGGAGGCAAGACAGGGGAGGTCTGCTGCACCATGAGGGTCAACTCCCTGGCTGGAGATAACTTATGCCACAAGGGGCTGGTGATAGCTTGATATTGCTGAGACTTTAATCCCTGTGCACCAGGGAGGCACCTAAAATCACAACACATAGGCGTAAATCTTAGAAAGAAGAAAACATAGGCGTGAATCTTCATGAATGTGGGTAAGAAAAAACTACTTAGATATAACACCAAAAGCTCAAGCAGCCAGAGGGAAAAAAATGGATAAACTGGGCCTCATCAAAATGAAAAACTGTTGCACTTTGAAGGATACCATGGAAAAAGTAAAGAGACAATCTATGTAATAGGAGAAAAATACGTGTAAGTACCATATTTGATAAGAGACTTGTATCAAAGCTATATACAAAATCTTTCCATTTAACAGTCAAAAGACAACCTAGTAAAAAATGGATAAAGGATCTGAACAGACAGTTCTTCAAAGAAAACAATTGGTCAATGAGTAAATGAAGAGATGTTCGCCCTCATTAGCAACCAGGGAAATACAAATCCAAACTACAATGAGATACCACTTCATTTGATCTAAGATGGCTATCATATAAAAGATAATAACAAATGTTGGTGAGAATGTATAGAAATCGGACCTCTCTGCTTTTCTCTTGATTTAAAGTTTTGTAACTATTTGGTTTTTCTCCTTTTTTTCAATAACTTCCTAGACTACTGGCGTTCAGTTGTATATAAGATTTATTAATCCCTAACTTTTTTTTTTTAAAGATTTATTTGTTTATACATACAAGCTGGGGTACAGGCCAGAGGCGTGGGGCGGCGAGAGGGTTCACCAGAGACAGAGTAGGGAGCAGAACAGGCAGATCAGAAGTACACTGCTGAGGGGAGCAGCGGGCGAGGCAGGAGAGGTCTGCCATACCATGTGGGACTCTCCCCGGCTGGGCGTCGAACTGGCATCGCTGCTGCCGACAGCTCCACAGCGCAGCGCTTAACCGCTGCGCCACCAGGGAGGCCCATTAATCCCTAACTTTTAACTATTTTAATTATTATTCCCATATAACAACTTACACATGTATACATTTCACAATGAATCTCTTGGCAGAGTCACCACAAACCTATATTGCTCAAGCTATGTGTACCTTGTAAGTCTCTGGTAGTGGGAGTTAAAAAGTATGCCAAATAGAGGGCAAGGTAGCAATCAGTAAGCAGCTTCCTTAGCACTTTAGAGCCCAGAAATTCAGGAATAGTTACCAATGTATTTTTAATAGTTATTTTATTTTAAAAAAAAGATTTTATTTCTTTCCTTTTGCATTGAAGAGCTGAGGTGTAGGCCAGAGGTGTGAGGGGTGAGAGGATTCACCAGAGACAGAGTGGGGAGCAGAACAGGCAAATTTACTGAATACACTGCTGAGGGAGCAGCGGGCCAGGCAGGAGAGGTCTGCTGTGCCATGTGGGTCAGCTCCCTGGCCAGGGATTGAATTCAGGCTGTTGCGGTGGGCCATGACCAATGTCTTCCACACTGATTGTCAAATTTCTACCTTGAGGTAGCCTGACATAGCACATAACTCTCCAACATGAGCTGCATTGTCTGTTGACTCATTTAGATGCAATGAAAACGTTTATCCCCTGGAAATATAACTCATCACTGTGAAATCAGAGGGGGCTTACTGTAGGAGGGAATTCAGAGCTGTGATGATAAAAAAGTAGCTGGCACTTCCACTATTGCCAATATGGAGTAACAGGAATTGAGCCTGACCTTTTGCCTCAAACAAAATCATTTTTATTCCTTGGGTTTGGAAGTTGGGATTCGTTCATTTTATTACTGGACATTCTAGAGAAAAGTTAGTATTTTTTAATTCATAATATTAACACCTCGGGCCTCCCTGGTGGTGCAAGGGGTTAAAGTCTCAGTACTATCAAGCTATCCCCAGCCACTGTGGGATGAGTTCAATCCCCGGCCAGGGAACTAACATACATGGCACAGCAGACCTCTCCTGTCTGGCCTGCTGCTCCCCTCTGCTGTGTACTTCAGTAGATCTGACTATTCTGCTCCCCACTCTGTCTCTGGTGAACCCTCTCACCGCCCCACACCTCTGGCCTGTACCCCAGCTTGTATGCAAAAATAAAATAAATATTTAAAATAAATAAGAAAGGAAGGAAGGAAGGAAGGAAGGGACGGACTAAGAGTTAATTAATAAATTCTAAGTACGCTGCTAAATAGGGAAATTGAGCAAGCCCTAAATGGAATTTTTTTTTTTAAAGATTTATTTATTTATACATACAAGCTGGGGTACAGGCCAGAGGCGTGGGGCAGCAAGAGGGTTCACCAGAGACAGAGTGGGGAGCAGAACAAGCAGATCAGAAATACACTGCTGAGGGGAGCAGTGGGCGCGGCAGGAGAGGTCTGCCGCACCATGTGGGATTCTCCCTGGCTAGGCATCGAACTCGAGTCCTGGCTGCCGACAGCTCCACAGCGCAGCGCTCAACCTCTGCGCCACCAGGGAGGCCCCCTAAATGGAATATTTTCTTTTTTTTTTTTTTTAAAGAATTTTTATTTATTTATGTATACAAGCTGGTGTACAGGCCAGAGGCGCGGGGCGGCGAGAGGGTTCACCAGAGACAGAGTGGGGAGCAGAACAGGCAGATCAGCGATACACTGCTGAGGAGAGCAGCGGGCGAGGCAGGAGAGGTCTGCCACACCATGTGGGACTCTCCCCGGCTGGGCGTCGAACCGGCATCGCCCGCGGCCAACAGCTCCACAGCGCAGCGCCCAACCGCTGCGCCACCTGGGAGGCCCATAAATGGAATATTTTCGCTCTGTAAAGAATAGACCTACCAGTTCTGGTCTTTCAAAAAAAAAATACTAATAATGCAGCAGCAGCAGTAACACCTCTGTATTATTTTGACAGAGGCCTGTCTGGCATAAGCACAGAGGGGAACTCTAGAGGGCAATGTTGTGTGCCTAGACTCCAGCCAAATTACATCTTAGAGCTAACACAGTCAAAATAATACTGTGTAGATTTATTATTCACATGTAAGTCACCTAGTACAAATTAATCAAGAACACTTTCTTAAGGTTGAATTGAATATACCGTTTAGAATTGTTAAATTCTGGGGCCTCCCTGGTGGCGCAGCGGTTAAGCGCTGCGCTGTGGAGCAGCGGTTAAGCGCTGCGCTGTGGAGCTGTCGGCAGCGGAGATGTGATTCGACGCCTGGCCAGGGAGAATCCCACATGGTACGACAGACCTCTCCTACCTCGCCCGCTGCTCCTCTCAGCAGTGTATTTCTGATCTGCCTGTTCTGCTACCCGCTCTGTCTCTGGTGAACCCTCTCGCCGCCCCACGCCTCTGGCCTGTACCCCAGCTTGTATGTAAAAATAAAAAAAAATTAAAAAAAATTAAAAAGATACCAAAACATTTATAGCAGTTATCTGAGTGGTGGGATTACAATTATTAAAAAAAAAAAAGAATTGTTAAATTCTGGAAAGATTACAATGCTCCTTACCATGTCTACATAAATAAAAAATTTAAAAAACACTAAATGCAGGCCTCCCTGGTGGCGCAGCGGTTGAGAGCTGCGCTGTGGAGCTGTCGGCAGCGGCGACGCGAGTTCGACGCCCGGACAGGGAGAATCCCACATGGTACGACAGACCTCTCCTACCTCGCCCGCTGCTCCCCTCAGCAGTGTACTTCTGATCTGCCTGTTTTGCGCCCCACTCTGTCTCTGGTGAACCCTCTCACCGCCCCGCGCCTCTGGCCTATACCCCAGCTTGTATGTACAAATAAAATAAAATTTAAAAAAAAACACTAAATGCTAAATTAAGAAATTTCAACAGAGTTGATTTTTTCCAAGATAATATATTCAATGTAAGAGTGTAAAGCTATTTTTAAAAAGCTTATTTTTAAACTCCTTATTTTGCTGTCCTTGCTCTGTTGTTGTGGTAAGCAAGTGCCTTGGTTAATGTAGCATTTGACACTTATAATTATATAATTTTACATCTGTGTGAGTACTCCTCTAGGACACCTCTCCCCAAAAATGGAATTATTAGGACAAAGGGCATACAATTTCAAAATACATTATCAAATTACTTTCCTTAAAAAGTATACCAACTTAGGGCCTCCCTGGTGTCACAAGGGGTTGTCTCAGCACTATGAAGCTATGGGCAGCAAGAGTTCAATCCCTGGGGCCTCCCTGGTGGCACAGCGGTTGAGCGCCGCGCTGTGGAGCTGTGGGCAGCGAACGATGTGAGTTCAACACCCAGCCGGGGAGAATCCCACATGTCAAGGCAGACCTCTCCTGCCTTGCCCGCTGCTCCCCTCAGCAGTGTATTTCTGATCTGCCTGTTCTGCTCCCCGCTCTGTCTCTGGTGGGCCCTCTCGCTGCCCCACGCCTCTGGCCTGTATCCCAGCTTGTATGTATAAATAAATAAATCTTTAAAAAAAAAAAAGAGTTCAATCCCCAGCCAGGGAGCTAACCCACATGATGCAGCAGACCTCGCCTGTCTTGCCTGCTGCTCCCCTCAGCAGTGTATTTCAGTAGATCTGCCTGTTCTACTCCCTACTCTGTCTCTGGTGAATCCTCTCAACCCCCTCTGGGCTACACCCCAGCTTGTATGCATAAATAAATAAATCTTTTTTTAAAAATTATACCAATTTAAACATTTACCAATATAAAAGAATGCCAATTTCCTTACTCCTTGTCAAGTTTCACTAATCTCTTACATCTTTGCCACATTAGTAGGTTAAAATGACATCCTATAGGGCCTCCCTGGTGGTGCAATGGGTTAAGCACAGCACTATGAAGCCATCCAGAGCCACTGAGCACTAGTTTGATATCTGGCCAGGGAGATTCTCAAATGGTGCAGCAGACCTCTCCTGCCTTGTCTGCTGCTCCCCTTGTAACCGGGCTGAGTTCGAAGTCCAGTAAAGGTGGTGGCCCCTGGAGGGAGTTTGCTGATGAGAATGAATAGCCCCAGGGAAAATGCTAAGTTTGCAGTTTGGGGTGGAGAGTCTGATGAGAAATAAAAGGGACTGAAGGAGAAGGGGAAGTCAGTCACCATGATGCAGGATTAGAGGAAGCAGTCGCCATGATGTAGGAAAAGAAGAAAGGTTTTTGAATCTTCAGTGACTTTGGGGCCAGTGACTTTGGAGGCTTTGCCAGTAGCCGAGCGACAGAAACTGCTTCCAGTTTAGTCTTTACTGCAGCAGAAGGAAGAAGGCAAAGGCCCAAAGCGGGCGCCTTCCTAAAATCCCTGAGTGCAGTCTGTTGGGCTGTCTGGCCACTGTAGTTGCTGTTTGCAGTGTTGTTGGCCTGGTGCTGTGCTGGGGCACCATGGCAGGTCTGGGAGCATCTCCAGTTGTGTTCAGAGGTTGGGAGTGGGGGAGAGGAGTGAGAGAATTCACCAGAGACAGAGTGGGAAGTAGAGCAGGCAGATTGACTGAAATACTCTGCTGAGGGGAGCAGCAGGCAAGACAGAAGTCTGCTGTGCCATGTGGGAAGCTTCCTGGCCAGGGATCGAACTTGTGCTGCAGTGGCTATGGATAGCTTCATAGTGCTGAGACTTAATCCCTTGAGCCCCCAGGGAAGCCCAGAAAAAGTACACTTTAGAACAAAGACTATTATCAGAGATAAAGAAGGATATTTCCTAATAGTTTATTATACCAAGAAAACATAACCATCTTAAATGTGCAGTACCCAATAATAAAGCCTCAAAATAAATAAAAAACTAAGAGAACAGAATGGAAAAAATAGACAAATTTACAATCATAGTTGTTTCAATGCTCTTCTCTCAGTACCTAAAAAAATAGACCAAAAATCAAGAATCAACCAACTTGACCTAATTGACATGTATAGAACATTCCACCACCAGCATCAGAATACACATTCTTGGGCCTCCCTGGTGGCGCAGCGGTTAAGCGCTGCGCTGTGGAGCTGTCAGCAGCAGCGATGCTAGTTCGATGCCCAGCAGGGGAGAATCCCACATGGTGCAGCAGACCTCTCCTGCCTCGCCCGCTGCTCCCCTCAGCAGTGTATTTCTGATCTGCCTGTTCTGCTCCCTGCTCTGTCTCTGGTGAAGCCTCTCATCACTCCACACCTCTGGCCTGTACCCCAGCTGTATGTATAAATAAATAAAATCTTTAAAAAAAAAAAAAAGAATACACATTCTTTACAAGTATATGTGGAACAGCTACTAAGATACACTATATTCTGGGCTATAAAACAAATCTCAATAACTATAGAAGTACTGAAATGCAATATCAGGTGAAGGATAGACCTAAATAAGGAAAAAAAAGGGCCTCCCCGGTGGTGCAGTGATTAAGCGCTGTGCTGTGGAGCTGTCAGCAGCGGCGATGCGAGTTTGACGCCCGGCCTGGGAGAATCCCACATGGTGCGGCAGACCTCTCCTGCCTTGCCCGCTGCTCCCCTCAGCAGTGTATTTCTGATCTGCCTGTTCTGCTACCCGCTCCGTCTCTGGTGAACCCTCTCGCTGCCCCACACCTCTGGCCTGTACCCCAGCTTGTATGAATAAATAAAAAAAAAATCTTAAAAAAATTAAGGAAAAAAATAATAAAGTCATTAGAATATAATGTCATTAGACTATAATTAGAATATCTTCATTAATGTTCATTTCCTCTGGATAAGGAAAATTCTCTTAACACACAAAAGACACTAATTTTTAAAGAAAAGAATATTAAATATGGCATATCAGTCAGAAATTCAACAGGAAGCAATGACAAAATTGGTTAAATTAAAATGGTCTAAGAAAAAGCCTTTTATAAAAAGTATTACACAACTAGTGTTGGGTATAGGGGACTATAAGAACAGTGCAGTGACTGGGAGCTAATAGCAGCAAGATGTTGCCACACTTGGGCAATGAAAAAGTCTGTTGAGTAAACAGCCTAGAGGAAAGCAGTGAACTTTGACTTGAGAATATAACAGGTTGGGAGCTAGGAAAAATAAATACCTTTTCTTCGATGTCAACCTTCTTCTGGTATGGATCAAAATAATGCCCCAGAAACAATCAGAGGCCAAAGGGCACAGAGTCCAATGATGTAAGTTCTAGAGGTCAACCTCCCAGGTAGAAAACTATTGGGAAAAGGTGGAAAGTACATAGGGAGGGAAAGAGAAGATATCTGGTACATCTGACTAAATGAAAAGCTTTCTGATGATTAAAGTGTACAATGAAAAAAGTAAGGGGAGACATAGAATCAGAGAAAATATTTACACAGCATAAAACCAACAAAGAAATTGTATCCAAAGTGTATTTAAAAATCTACAAATGAGTAAGGGAAAGATAGGTAACTCAATTAAAATCATGTGCAAAAGGGCCTCCCCAGTGGCACAGCAGTTAGGCAATGCGCTGTGGAGTTCGACACCAGACTTGGGAGATTCCCACATGGCACAGTGGACCTCTCCTGCCTCACCCACAGCTCCCCTCAGCAGTGTGTTTCCATTGATCTGCTTTTTCTGCTCCCCACTCTGTCTCTGGTGAACCCTCTCGCCACCCCACACCTCTGGTCTGTACCCCAGCATTGTATCCATAAATAAATAAATCTTTTTTAAAAATTAAATAAATAAATAAAATCATGTGCAAAAGACTTGAGCAGACACCTTCAGAAGAGGAGATCCAAACAATTCATAAATACATGATTTTCAAGTAGTCAGGGAAATCCAAATAAAAACCACAATAAGACAACCGTTCCAGGGCCTCCCTGGAGGTGCAGGGGTTAAAGTCAGTGCTATCAAGCTGACATCAGCAACTGCAATGCAGCATGTTCTATCCCCTGCCAGGGAGCTGCCCCACATGGCCCAGCAAACCTCTCCTGACTCCCCAACTGTTCCCCTCAGCAGTATATTTCAGTAGATCTGCCTGTTTGCTCCCCACTCTGTCTCTGGTGAATCCTCCCACCCCTGGCCTACACCCCAGTTTTTGTATGCATAAATAAAAATAGATCATTAAAAAAAAAAGACAACCATTCCACACCCATAGATTGGGGTGGGGGAATAGTGGGGGCAGGGAGCTACAGCTGAATTGTGTGGATTTAATGACTTACTGCTGGATAGCTGAGACTTAACCCTTAGGCCACCAGGGAGGCCCCAAGGCTCTTTTGCACTCCAGGCATCAGTAACTGGCTAGAATATCTGGTTTTGGGCATGTCCTGACTCATGATCCACATTATCAGCTAATGGCCCAGTCCCACAGCAGTTCCATCCACTCCCCTTATCCTTCAAGCCTCTCAAACTTGATTTCTGGGCCAGGAGTGGGGGGCTTAGTTTTTTTAGTAATGATACCTTGACATTTCCCCCTCTCCTGAGAGGACCATGACAAATCTTTGGAAATGAGGTGAAGGTCTACCTTATTTTTTTTTTAAATTTATTTATGCACACAAGAACTGGGGTATGGCCAGAGATGGAGGGGGGTGAAAGGATTTGTTGTGGGAGAAAGGACGGCCTGAACAAACTCCACAGATAGGTGGAGCTTCTATACCTTCTGTAGCTTCTTCAAGCTGAGTTTTAGGGCATATCAATGGCCCTACCTATCTTATTGTCATTTCTGGACAGTCGGGAGTAGGATGCAAAAGGTAATGAAATGGTTGTTCCTGGGCATTTAGGACAGAGTTAATTTTAGCTGGGCAAGGAGGAGGGGCTTGGTTTTGTTTTGTTTTGTAAATAGTTATCACTTTATTTATGCATGTAAGAGCTGAAGTGTAGGCTGGAGATGCAGGAGAGTGAGAGGATTCACCAGAGACAGAGCGGGTAGCAGAACAGGCAGATCTATTGAAACACACTGCTGAGGGAGGCCAGGGGCAGGTGAGACAGAAGAGGCATGCTTGTGCCATTTGGGTTAGGTCCCTGGCTAGAAATAGAACTTGTGCTACAGTGGTTGTCGATCGCTTCAGAGTGCTGAGACTTAGTCCCCTGAGCCACCAGGGAGGTCCATGCTTAGTTTTTTCAATTTAGTAATGATATCAGGACACTTTCCCTTGTAGATTTAACTCCGAGAACTCTTACACACTACTAGACACAAGAAAGCTCTATGTGGCATCACAAACTGAATGTCTATTAACAAGTGAATTAATGAAGAAATGGAAGTACACTACATATAAGTGAAATAAGTAAGTCACAGGAGAATAGATACAGTATGGGACCATTTATATAGAGTTTAATATAAAATTAGTGTATGGGGCCTCCCTGGTGGCCCAAAGGGTTAAGTCTCAGCACTATGAAGCTATTGCAGCCACTGCAGCAGGAGTTCGATTCCCGGCCCGGGAGCTTCCCACATGGGAGCTTCCCACATGGCTCAGCAGACCTCTGCTGTCTGGCCTGCTGCTCCCCTCAGCAGTGTATTTCAGTCAGTCTGCCTGTTCTGTTCCTAGCTCTGTCTCTGGTGAATCCTCTCATCCCCCACACCTCTGGCCTACACCCAGCTTGTATGCATATATAAATAAATCTTTAAAAAAAAGATCTGTATGACTTTATTTTAGAATTTAGCACCAACAGGAAAAGTGGTGTCTCCATACGTTTCCTTATCTTTTAGGAATAATTACCAAGCCCATTATAGTTCCTCATTGCCTAAACTGCCAGGAAGTTCTGACTTAATTGAATGTTCAATGTCAATAATTACATCAACCTAAATTTATGATGGCTACTTCCTCCGTTTTCCCTCTACAACATAATTTTAAATCTATTTTTAGTTTAATGGCTTTTCCTATGTATCAAATTGTGAGATGCTTCAAATTTCTCTTTGAAATGGCACTTAAAAATTAAGTACTATGTGTCAGTACTTTATCTTAGTTATCTATAATTTAAAAAAGCAATGCTGCGAAATCTCCACTTTAGTACAATGGCGTGCAACTGCCTGGATTCAAATCCCAGCTTTCCTTCTATTCTATGTAGATTTGGAGAAGTAATAAAACTCCTTTCTGCTTTATTTTCCTTATCTGTGAAGTATGGATAATACTACTTAACTCACAAAGCTGTTATAAGGAGTAAATGAGATGTTTGGTAAGTTTATAGTGCCTGGCTTGTTGTAAACTCTTAATAAAGGCTGGTTATTATTATTTACATATAAGGAATCTAAAATAAAATTAACAGAGTATCACAGTAAAGTATCATACAACTAGCAGTGCTCAGATTCAAATACAGGAACATTTGATCCTTTCTGCTGTACTCTGCTGCCTAAAGAAGAAATGAAACCAAGAAATTAAACTTTCTAGAACTTCCCAGCCTGTGTTTTCCTGGTTAGTTACATGCTCCTGGGACTCCCTTCCTGCTCTCAGGTTACCCCTACAGAAGCCTGGAGGGCTTGCTTGGGCTTGCAAATGTAAGTCGTGGACTTCCTCTGCTAAGAGCCTGGGAACACTACAGCCATCGCTTCCTCTGGTCTTATATTTCCCAGAATGCCCTTTGTTCCATCCTCCCAGCTTTCTTCTTCCAGTTTACTTCCTCAACTTCATCTGTATCAGGTGAGCACTGCACCCTCATTAAAAATAGAAAGAAAGCAAACTTTTATTGGAAAATACAAGCACAAATGTGCAGTTTAATGAATTCTTCTAAAGCACTGTTTAGTTCAATAATACATTGCCCACACCGTAGAACCTCCCTTTATGCCATTTCTCCATCATAACTCCCTCCCACTGAAGGCAAATGGTATTCTAGTTTTTATGGTAATCATTTCCTTCTTTACATTTTTACTATCTAAATATGCATCTTTTAATAGTATTGTTTAATTTTGCCTGATTTTGAATGCTCTGTTCATAGACTCACATTGGGCATGCATTTGTATATGTGAATATAAATTGTCAATTGTGAAATAATCAGGCTATGACTGTTGGGGGAGAAAGGACGTCCTGAACAAACTCCACAGATAGGTTTTTATGGACCACACCTCCACCTCAGACCAGAGATATCCAAGACACCTAGGACTACGAATCCCATAATGCCATCATCACTGAAGGGAGGATGCTGGGAACTGAGGGTGGAGTGAAGCAGCCATGTTTTATATATAACCAGACATGTGGGCTTAGGGGGCCTCTTGCTTGTTTGCCAGGTTTTGGTACACCATTGGGATTCCAGCTCAGCGGAACTGGTAGGACGCATTCAAAGAAATTTATTCTTTCTTTTTTTCCCCTTCTTTTTGTAAAAAAACCTTTATTATTAGTGTTATTGTGTGTGCCTGCATTTGTGTCTTATTATAAGTCCCTTTTTAAATGCACAGATGAGGACTTACAGTCAGGCACCCCATGTTATATCGGGGCTGCCCTGTAACATAACCAAGAAGGCATTTATTTGAGAACAGAAATCATGACCTGGGTCCATAGCCAAAGTGTATTCTACCTGGGATCAGGGAATAAATAGTGAGACTTTCAAAGGACAAACGGGGTAGTGGTCTGACCTTGGGTCATTTGTTTTCAAACTTTTGGACTGGTTCAAATCTATTGTCTTGTCACTGTCTTCAGACAGAAAGTTAAGTAATATGAGGTCTTTGTAACAATCAGCAGATGATCTCCTAGTTCTTTCCTGATTTGCCAATAAGGAGAAAACAAGTTTTAATTGTTCCCTAACCCTGGTAACCTCGAGAAGAGGAAACCCCAGGTAGAGTCTGGTGAGACTGACTTTGTTCCTTGAACCTATGTGGACCGGATGTCAAGAGCTCACTCTGATCTTAGACAGTATTCCAAAATAGCCAGCTAAACTTGCTGCCCTGTGATTTTGTGCAAAAATAGGATGTCTGACAGTAGATTCAGTTAGCAACATTTTGCTGTACTATTGGATAACATTGGGATCAAGGTGGAGAGAACTTGTTTTTACGTAAGTTGAACCAATTTAAATTTTTTTCCCCATAATTTTGATATATTTGCCGCTTTGTTTGACTAATGCCTCCAGATGTTTTCTTCTTTTGACATGGACTGAAACCCTGAGAAAAGGCTGTCTTCTAAGACTATACCCTGAAATTTGCCACTATGGATATGGTGGAATAAAAATTAAAAGGGGGGATTGTAACAGGGTGGTCCCCAGGAGAAAGAATGTGTCCCAGGTTCCCTATCCCACCCAAGGTAGGGTGGAACTGAGCAGGATATAAGAAGCCGGAGGACACTCACGAGGACAGATACAGAGGAGACACAGAACACAGACAGAAGACAGGAGGAGACGGAAGGATGGAAAGCCGGAAGAGGCCCAAGGAGCAGAGAGACTTGTGAAGAAGCTGCACTGGCCTGGACTGATTGAAATAGATAGGGGTGAGAGACCCATGGGGAAATTAACGATGGCTGTGTTAATTTTGGTTTTGATTTTGTTCTGTTCTTTTCAGAATTATCTGTTTCTGACCCTTTTGTATGAGTCCCTGCCAAAAGGTATTTTGGTTCCTCCCAGAATTGTCTGGCTGTTTCTGACCCTTATGTGTGGGTCCCTGCCAAAAGCTGTTCTAGACTTGTGGCAGGCTTTTGGGACTTGCTTTGGGACAATCCCCTTTGGGTGGACTTCTACCCACGAGGAGTTGGTTAGCATTGGGTACTTGACTTAGAAAATATATTCTTTGTCTTCTCTGTCCTTTCTAATTGTATTAAAGTTTCTTTCCACAAAAGATCCTATATGCTTTGTATTGATGCGGCGGATGGCAGAACCCATTTAGACCAGGGCAGGTCTGGGGTCTCGGGGGTGCCCCCCTCCCTGCCCTGTAACAGTTGCAGATAAGAAGAAAATAAGAAGTTGCTTTTTCACATTTGCTGATAAGGAGAATACAAGGAATTACTGAGTCAGGTTGCATTCAGCAATTCACTCAGAATTTTCAACATGGCAATTAGAAAAAAGATGGAGTCTACTTGATTCATAGTAGGTTCTACAAAATACAATGTTTTTTCTTTCAGCTTAGTATTTGAAAGGTAGATGCAGGTAGAAATGAGAGGAGGCAGATTTTATGACTCAAAACAAGTCTTTATTGCGGCTCCCAGGCGAGGTTTACAGATCCCTAGTGTGAGGTCTGCAAAGTTGCACCCTGGGTCAAGTGAGGGGAACTTGTATAGGGCAGTGTTTAGCCCAGGGGGTCTGCAAGGATCTTCAGTTATGTGGAATTGTTGGGGGGAAAAAAGGACGTCTGCAACAAACTCCACAGGAAGGTTTATGGACCCCCACCTCAAGCCAGAGAGATCCAAGACCCCTAGGGCTACGAATCCCAGAATTCATCATTCCAGAAGAGAGGATTACCAGGAACTGAGGGGTGGAGTTAAGCAGACATGTTGGCTTAACGAGGGCTTTTGACCTTGGGGGTCTTTTGCTTCTCACCGGGCTACAGCGTGCCATTGGGGTTTCCAGCTCTTCGGATCTAGTAGGACGTATTTGGAGATTTATCTCTCTCCCTCACTTTCTCTTTTGTCCCCGAGTTATTAATTTTTTTATTTCCCTTCCTTTTGTAGATAAACCCTTGTATTAACCTTTTTGTGAGTGCCTGCAATTGTTCTTATTATAAGTCTTTTTTATGAGCACGGGTGAGAACCCACAGCCAGGTACCC
The DNA here is from genome assembly GCA_004024925.1 of Scalopus aquaticus. Taxonomy (NCBI): domain Eukaryota; kingdom Metazoa; phylum Chordata; class Mammalia; order Eulipotyphla; family Talpidae; genus Scalopus; species Scalopus aquaticus. The sequence goes on from PVIJ01010519.1 coordinate 17,543, forward strand.
CATTGTATATCGGGGTTGCCCTGTAACAGAAGGAGCTGCTTTTCTTCTCAGTCCCCCTTTATCAGACTGGGCTATCTGGTGTTCTGGGAAGGGTGGTGAAGGGGTGGGCGCCAGGGTGTCGGGAAGTTGTTTTTCTTTAAGTTGCTCCTTGCTCAGGTAACTGAGAGGCCATCATGGCTTCCCTTCTACCAACCCAGGCCCAGACCTAACAGTATTGCTTGTCAAAGTGATGTTGTTGAGTGTATTTGCAGTTTTCTCATCTTGATTGCTATATACTATTTCATTGCATAAAACTAGCATCCATGCTGGGAAAGGACACTTTCTGTTTTTTTGATATAAATAATGTTGCTTATGAATATTCTTTAATGTCTCTTGCAGCACATATACATAAATTTCTCTCCTCTTATCCCTAAGAGTAGAACATCTGTGTCAATGTGTTTGCATATATTCATTTTTGAAAGATAATGGCAAAATGTTTTCCAAATTGGTTCTATCAATTTACAATCCCACCAGTAGTGTACAAGAATTAACATGGAGTCCTTTCTCTATGGACACTTGCTAAGAGGTATGTTTTATTACTTAAAACTGCAGCAATCAGGGACCTCCCTATCAAGCTATCACCAGCCATTGTGGCTTGAGTTCGATCCCCAGCCAGGGAGCTAACACACATGGCACAGCAGACCTCTCCTGTCTTTCCCACTGCTCCCCTCAGCAGTGTATTTGTCTATTGCCTATTCTGTTCCCCACTCTGTCTCTGGTGAACCCTCTCGCCACCCCACACCTCTGTTCTGTACCCCAGCTTGTATGCATAAATAAATAAATCTTAAAAAAAAAATTTGGTGATGCCGACATGCTACTTAGTATCATCTGATTACTACCATACTGATCATTTTTTAGGTGTGATACTAGAACTGTGGGGTTTTTTTTAAGAGACAATATGCAAATTATTTATGGATGTACCTAAAGTCTTGTTTTTACTTCAAAACAATCCAATGGGAATGGAATTGTAACTGGGCTGAGTTCAAAGTCCAGTAAAGGTGGTGCCCCCTGGAGGGGGTTTGCTGATGAGAATGAATAGCCCCAGGGAAAAATGCTAAGTTTGCAGTTTAGGGTGGAGAGTCTGATGAGAAATAAAAGGGACTAAAGAAGGGGAAGTCAGTCACCATGATGCAGGAATAGAGGAAGCAGTCGCCATGATGTAGGAAAAGAAGAAACGTTTTTGAATCTTCAGTGACTTTGGGGCCAGTGACTTTGGAGGCTTTGCAAGTAGCCGAGCGACGGAAACTGCTTGCAGTTTTGTCTTTACTGCAGCCGAAGGAAGAAGGCAAAGGCCCAAAGCGGGCGCCTTCCTAAAATCCCCGAGTGCAGTCTGTTGGGCCGTCTGGCTGCTGTAGTTGCTGTTTGCAGTGTTGTTGGCCTGGTGCTGTGCTGGGGCACCGTGGCAGGTCTGAGCATCTCTGGTTGTGTTCTGTGTTGTCCTCATGAGTTGGAACCTGGCCTACACTCTGTTGCACGTCTGCAGAAGAAGGGAGATGCCATTTTGGAAACATGGCTTATTGTTTGGAAGAGGAGCTCCACATCAGCAGTGGCAGGAAGATGCCACCTTTGTTACTTTGCTGGGACTTAAAGGACTGGACATTGCTTTAAGTAAGGTAAACGGCCATATGTTGTGAATTTAGTAATTCTTTGCTTTTTCCTGTTTGTTAAATAAATCCCATTGTTATTGTTCCTTAAGCCTGTGTAGTCTTACAATTGTGCACAGGTGCAGAACCAAGATAGTGACCGGTAAGTAATATGGGCACTGCCTTTGGCCAATTTTGTTTATTTTAATTTTTATGCATACAAGCTGGGGTGCAGGCCAGAAGCGTGGGGCGGTAAGAGGATTCACCAGAGACAGTGGGGAGGAGAACAGGAAGATAGACTGAAATATGGGGTGAGGTAGGAGAGGTCTGCCACGCCATGTGGGAATCTCCCCAGTTGGGCGTCGCCGCTGCCAACAGCTCCACAGCGCAGCACTTTAACCCACTGCACCACTGGGAAGGCCCCCTTTGGCCAATTTTGAAGCCCCATTTGCCCGGTATCAAAATGAGAAAAAGTATGGGTTGAGGTATTGATACAGGGCAGGAAGGAGCCACAATTTGCAGCCACAATCGCAAGACTACTCAGGCTCAAAGAACAACAGTACTGGGTTTATTTAACCAACCAGGGAAAAACAGCCACTGAGACCAAAAATGGCCATTTACCTCACCCGAAGCAGTATCCAGTTTTGTTTTGTTTTTTTAAGATTTATTTATGCATACAAGCTGGGGTGTAGGTGAGAGGTGTGGGGAGCAGAACAGGCAGATTGACTGAAGTACACTGCTGAGGGGAGCAGTGGGTGAGGCAGAAGTCTGCCGCGCCTGTGTGGGAATCTCCCTGGCTGGGGAGTGCTGCAGTGTCTCTGGATAGCTTCACAGTGCTGAGACTTAACCTGTTGCGTCATCAGGGAGGCCCAGTATCCAGTCTTTTTAAGTCCCAAACAGCAGCTAAGATAGTGTCTTCCCACCACTAGGACACGGAGCGCCTGTCCCGAACAATAGGCGAGGTGCCCATGATGGCATCTTTCTGCCACTGCAGACAAGCAGCAGCCAGACTATAGGCCGGGTTCCAATTCATGAAGACAACAGAAAATGCTCCCAGAGTTGCTGAAATGTCCCAAAGCAACACTCAAAACAGCAGCTGCAGCGGCTAAACAACCCAACAAAGGGCCACACTCACGCATTTTATCAAGGTAGCAAGGCGCCCGGCTCTGGGTCTTCGCCTTCTCTCCTCAGCTGTAACTGCAGCAAAACCAGGAACAGTTTTAGTAACTTGGTTACTTGCAAAGCCTTTAAACTTTCCCTCAGGGCCTCCCTGGTGGCACAGTGGTTAAGCGCTGCACTCTGGAGCTGCCGGCAGCGGCGACGCGAGTTCGACACCCGGCCAGGGAGATTCCCACATGGCGTGGCAGAACTCTCCTGCCTCGCCCGCTGCTCCCCTCAGCAGTGTATTTCTGTCCATCTGCCTGTTCTGCTCCCCACTCAGTCTCTAGTGAACCTCTTGCCACCCCACGCCTCTGGCCTGTACGCTAGCTTGTATGCATGAATAAATAAATCTTTAAAAAAAAAAAACAAAAAACTTTTCCTCTCAAAGATTGGTGCAGTGGGGGCCAAAATCACTGATCCCAAAGTCACTGAAAGTCCAAAATGTTGACTCCCAAATGCTGAAAGCTCAAATGCCCAATTCTTAGACACTAAATCCTCATACGCTAAATCTGGAACTCTGAATCCTGGGGGCGCCTTTTGCAGTCCCTTATATTTCTTATCAGAGTTCTTCACCCCAAAATGTGATACTCCCTAGCATTTTTCCTCAGGCTATCTATCCTCACCAGCAACCCCCTCCAAGGGGCACCCCCTGTAAGGGCCTTTGGCTTTAGCCACCCGTTATAGTATTAGAGGTGAGACAAGATAGGCCATCTATCTTTTTTTTAAAGATTTATTTATTCATACATACAAGCTGGGGTACAGGCCAGAGGCATGGGGCGGCGAGAGGGTTCACCAGAGACAGAGTGGGGAGCAGAACAGGCAGATCAGAAATACACTGCTGAGGGGAGCAGCGGGCGAGGCAGGAGAGGTCTGCTGCACCATGTGGGATTCTTCCCGGCTGGGCGTCGAACTCGCCTTGCTGCTGCCGACAGCTCCACAGCACAGCGCTCAACCACTGCGCCACCAGGGAGGTCCGATAGGCCATGTATTGATCAAAGTTGAATGTGAAGATTGAGGTTTATTATATTAGTCTACCTTCATATATTTGAAATTTGCCTAACAAAAATTTTAAGACACATATAGCTCACTCATTGCTATAGACTGAATGTTTGTGTCCCATCTACTTACGCCATCCCCTACCAATTTATACGTTTTTAAGCCTTAACTCCCAGTGTTATGGCATGAGGTGGGGCCTTGGGGAGATAATTAGAATTAGATGAGGTCATGAGGATGGAGCCCCCATGATGGGATAAGTGCCTTTATAAAGTGACCAGGGAACTTGCTTTTTCTGTGCCTCCAATGCCAGTTGAGGACACAGCAAGAAATCTGCAAATCAGGAAGAGTTCTCATCAGAAACCAAATTGGCTTGCATCTAGATCCTGGATTTAGCAGACTCCAGAACTGTGAGAAATAAATTTGTTGTCTAAGCCTCCCAATCTATGGTATTTTGTTATAGTAGCCTGAACAGATGAGGAAACTGACATATTTATAAGTTTCCATTGTCTTTACACTTAAGATTAAAATCTCAAACACACCTTCTAAAGGTTTTGCATGCTCTGGTCCCTACTGACTTCTCTAGCCTTCTCTAGCCTCCTTTTACACTGCTCTTCTCGCTCTTTCAGGTACAAAGCCCTTTTTTCAGTTTGTGCTTTCCATTATACTCCCTTCCACCAAAGGCACATGCTATTCCAGCTGGAAAATACACAGTCCTGGTCATCCTGCACCCCCATATTCATTTAGATTTCACCTTCATTTCCTCAACTGAAATACTACTTTCTCAGTGAAGATTTCTATTATTGTAGTGACGCTATGTCCTGGCTTGTCTAGTATAGCCTGTTTATCACTGTTTGTCAAAAGCTAAATTGCTATCAAAAGCATCCCAGCTTAGATGATAAATTAATACATGGTCCCTCTGTGAGGAAGACCCACACCACATGGGTCACAAGCTGCTGCCATTACACGTTCTGGCTCTTTGCACCTTGCCTTCATTGCACTTCTCATTTACTTGAAATTAATCTTTGCCCCTCATTTGCCTGGGTAAACTATGAACACTGGAACTATGCCGAGTTTTCTATTCCTCAACATTGCCCACACACAATCACATTATTATGGCACTGAATCACACATATGGCAATGATTTACTGAATGGATGAATTCCTATTATGAAAAGGTAATTTACCAAAATACTACCTACTCCTTCCATTCTCCAGCCCACTTCCAAGGTATAAGCCTGGCATTTGTTCTCAATTCTGAGTTATGAGGGGAGTTTGCTGGGTGAGGAGGGGAGACAGTGGAGCATGCTGGGACTTTGGAGTACACAGCTCTAAAATTTCTATTAATGGGGACATGTGGCTAGCTGCCCTTGCAGGAAACCAGTGCCCTATAGGACCTGGAGGTAAGGTTGAGGGGTTGGGTGCGATAGTAAATATCAGGATCCCTCTACATTGCCATGTTATGCTACTGGGTTTCAAGTAACAGGTCACCTCTCATAAGTAACAAGGACAGGCTATAGGTCAAAAAGTTCCCCCTTCATCACTCTCCAGAATTAAGGGGTCTCAAATGAGTGCCTCTGTCTTATTCATCTCTGTATCCAAAGCCTCACAGCTGGCTCTCCATGTTTCTTGAACTGGATTAAGAATTTGACATCGGGCCTCCCTGGTGGCGCAGCAGTTGAGCGCTGCGCTGTGGAGCTGTCGGTAGCAGCGATGTGAGTTCGACGCCCAGCCCGGGAGAATCCCACATGGTGCGACAGACCTCTCCTACCTTGCCCGCTGCTCCCCTCAGCAGTGTATTTCTGATCTTCCTGTTCTGCTCCCCATTGTCTCTGGTGAACCCTCTCGCCGCCCCACGCCTCTGGCCTGTACCCCAGCTTGTATCTATAAATAAATAAATCTTTAAAAAAAAAAAAAGAATTTGGCATCAACCAGTCTTGCTTAGCTCCTGCAGAGCAGGCAAGAGCCCCACCTACTGGTCTCTCTAGTAACGGCAGACAGCTTAAGCAGGTTGTTCAGGGCATGGGGATGAGTTAGTGTTCAGCAGGAACTTTGCTTTCCTGGCAGTTGAACTGTTGACAGAAGCACTGCTTTGGACTGTCAATCCCCAAACATAATCAGGTGGACAAAATAAAGTACTAATTCCTGACTAGGGTACAAAAGGCTATTGCCATTAAACATTCCGTCAGTCTTAGCATTATCTTGTCCCTACTGCCCATACACCCTCCACTTGATTCACCTAAAGGGCATCTTCACCACTGGAAAATTTCTTCTTCCTTACATGGTACATATGCGTGTATACATATATACACATACATGCATATATATGTACGTATCATATTCCACTTTGCAAGGCCAAATGAGAAAGGCCTGTTAAATTAAGCAAGCAAACAAGATTGGGAAGGGTTATAAAAATGCAAAAGAAAAAGCCACTACTTCAAACAATAAGCAACTTGCAAATTATCTACTTTAAGGAGAAAAAAATCAGTGAACATTTTATTCAATTTTAAAATGAAAACACCAGGCATCTCTGGTGGCTTTTTTTTTTTTAAAGATTTATTTTTTATTTATACATACAAGCTGGGGTACAGGCCAGAGGTGCAGGGCGGCGAGAGGGTTCACCAGAGACAGAGCGGGTAGCAGAACAGGCAGATCAGAAATACACTGCTGAGGGGAGCAGTGGGCAAGGCAGGAAAGGTCCACCACGCCATGTGGGATTCTCCCTGGCCGGGTGTCGAACTCGCATCGCCGCTGCCGTCGCCGCTGCCGACAGCTCCACAGCGCAGCGCTTAACCGCTGCGCCATGGGGGAGGCCCATCTCTGGTGGCTTAAGGGGTTGTCTCAACACTATGAAGCTATAGGCAATCACTGCAGCATGCGTTCGATGCCCAGCCAGGGAGCTAACCCACATGGTACAGCAGACCTCTCCTGTATCACCTGCTGCTCCCCTCAGCAGTGTATTTCAGTCAGCCCGCCTATTCTGCTCCTCACACTGTATCTCATGAATCCTCTCATTTCTGGCCTACACCCCAACATCAATAAAATAAGTCTTTAAAAAATAAAAAATGAATACCCAAATATTTGCAACCCAGTTAACCTCTAATAGATCAAGAATAACTAACAAGTCATCAAGTATTAATCTAACTGAATAGGGTACAAGGCTGGTCACACTTAGAAAATACAATATAACTAAATGTGTATGTGGGGTATACATTAAGAAATATTATAAAGCCTTGAAAAGGAAACCCTGCCACATGCTACAATATGGATGAACTTTGTGGGTGTTATGCTAAGTAACATAAACCAGTTACTAAAGGACAAATGCTCTACTGCTCCATTTACCAAGTATCGCAGAAAATAGAGGTTGCCATGGGTTGGAATGAGGAGAAATTAGTGCTTAGTGGGTAGAATTTCAGCTTTGTAAGATAAAGAAGTCTTATGACTTGTTGTACAATGTCAATAATTAACATTACTGACCTGTAACTTAAAAATGGCTAAGATGGTAGATTTAGTGGCAGATATTCTCTGCAAGGAGACACAAGAAATAAGTCCCAGGAAACAAGACTAAGAAGAGACGAAAATTTAATTTTCACTTTACATTACCAAATTTTAAAGGCATGATTAAAAATGAAAGCATAAAGGAAGAAAAAATACCAACTAATTTTTTTTCAAATACTTAGATTTGACCAACTGTTTCTTTTCTAAATACTTAGATTAGCAACTTAACTCTTGTTGCTCATTAGAATCCTCTGGGAACTTAAAAAAAAATCCTAACACCTAGCCTCATGAAAGGGCCCTAGGGTCTGACTTAATTGTCTGGGAATGGGGCCCTAGTTTCACTGTTTTCAAAAGTGCCCCAGATGAGGGGTTGACAAACTTTTTCTGTAAAGCACCACTTAGAAATATTTTAGGTTTTATGGGCTGGATGGGCCCATCATGTATCCTTTAGCCCTTTAATAATGTAAAAACCATTCTTCACTCCTAGGAAATACAAAAAACCAGTCTCATGGGCTAGATCTGGTAGCCCACAAATTATTTTGGCAGCTTCCAATTTTGAGTATACAGAGGCTGGGTTATTGCCTGGAAAACCTAAGGCCAAGGCCAGCAAGCTGCTTCCAAGAAGGCTGTACAGTGAGGTACAGGTCGGGACCCCAGTCCTTTAACTGTCACCAAGTTTATCTGGTTTAAGTAGGAAGTTGTGACCAATTGGGTGGGTTCTTGCATTCAAGCGATTGAGGAATAATCACCGACATACTGGACTGAAGATCAGCAGGCTCAGGTTTACTGTGAGAGGTTCCTGACAGCAGGGGCCCCAGGGAGAAGTGCATTGCTAGGGGCTGGTTTCCTTTTTATAGAGCTTCTGGGACCTCTCCACCTCTCAAAAGCTCCCAGGGGCTTTTTTTTCCCTACTTTGGGGTACTCCTCCACTGCCCTACTTTGCCTCATCACCCCCCTTTTGTCATCCAGAGGTGTGAAGCAACCATAGCATGTTCTTTCCCACACCTCTCCTTTGGCTGCCAGCTCATGCCTGCCAGTTCTGTGGTTGCCAGCCTTTGCCCACCAGTTCCCCGCTGCTTCAGTGTGGGAAGGGTTCAGACTCAATAAAAATCCCAGGACACATTATAAACCAGCAGTTTATTATTTTGTAGTAAAATGTTTTAACTTTTACCATGCAGACTGAAATACCTACGTCAGCATGAACAGCACATTTTCTTCCCAGAGGCAGTTAAAAGGAAAACTTATACGGTTACTCAGAGACTATAGAATTCAAACCAAGGAAGCTAATCTTAAGACCAGATACCTTATCCATGAAGCTAGAGCACAGCTTCCCAGCACAGGGAGAGCCCCGCTTCCAGAGTTAGGGAACTATTCCCTTCACATTTTGCTCTGGCTGAGTGCTGCCAACTGTTACCCCTGCAGCTTTACAATCAGCCAGGTTGGCCTAGGAGTCACATCTCTGCTCATTTGTTACCCCCCCTACCGCTGACAGTCAGGGTTCTAAGGAGGGTACATCAATTGCTCCCACATACCAACTACAAAACACATTATTCCTGTTAGGATGCTCTCCCAAACCCGCTCAAGTTTTACCGATAATATAAAGGTTCTTCCCACCTCTATTATCACACACATAGGTTACCTCTAAATTCACCTGACTATTGTAACCTAACTCCTACTGAAAAACTGAGGTTTTTAATTAGTTTTTCTTCTTTAACTTTCTTTCTTAAGCACTGATTCCCAACCATTTAGGAGTTAATGAGATCAGTTTTGTATCACCACTCCTACCAAGACAGAAATATCAAGTGATATGTGCTTTTCAGATTAAATTAACACAATTCTGTACTCTAAAACATACCAAAAAAAAAAAAAGGAAAGAAAAAAATGCAGTCCTCCTCAATTTAGCACTCAACACTAGTGTCAAGTCACCAAAGAATCTCTAAATGATAAAAAACCAAATGTGTTGCAGACATAGAATGGTAAAATCACAAAAAGTGAAGCTATTCAAACAGACCCATGACATTCACACCATACCAAAACTTTGCCTACAATAAAAGAGTGACCCAAAAAAGTAGGTAAACCCATGCTGGCTGAAAACTTCAGTCTTAGAGCCAAAGAATGAGGATGAACTAGAGGGCATGCTTCACAGACATACACATTAACCATTCTTCACCCCCCCACCAGGGCTCTGAGAGGTAGGAGGGATGAAGTCTGGGCCTGTGTACTCACATAGGCAGAATTCTCCAGCTAGACAAATTCATACAGGTGACCTTTACTACTGTGTCTTGAGCAATAGCAAAGATTTTATCTGTGGGAACCCCCTTCTAAAAATCACAACAAAAATCAATAGGAAATGATTTAATATAAAATATACAAATATCTCAGTATGAGGACTTCCAACAAACAGGGAAAGAGGATGACAACTAAAATGCATTTTCTTAAAAAAGAACATTCCCCTTGCCTTGTCCTTCTTACTCAACACTCAAAACCAAATCTGTACAAAACAACAGAACACAGAATAAGACCAGAGATGTCATGATTCAATGTCTTCGGACCTATTCTAAATTGCTGTCCTCACCAACACTCTGCCCTAACAGCGGAGGGTTCTCAGGTCAGTGAGGAAAGTAAGTGGTCTCAGATATTCACCCCTGCTTCGTCTGGCAGAGTGCCAGGTCACTCGCTGTCGAACTTAATGGAATTGACCTGGACAGAGATGGAGCCTCCCCGGTAGCTGCCCCGCTTCTTCTTGGTTTTTTCATGCCGGAAGGATTTGCCTTTAGTGAACTTCAGAACCTGATTGGCTCGCTCTCCCCAGTCTCCAGCTGCACCTCGCTGGTGAGTAGAGAGAAGCAATTAACAGAGACATCACCAGAGTCCCGTCACTTTCTTCTTCCTGTTCAAGGCAACCTGAACCCAGAGAACTTCTCACGAACCTGAGCCAAAAGCTGCCTTTTCTTCCACCACCCGCTCCCCCTCCAGAAGAAACACCCCTCTCTCTTCACCTTGGCATCAAAGGAGTTGTCTGCTACTCGGGCATCCACCTCAATTTCTTCCTCCCTGATCCTTCGGAATGGGGATGATGCCCTTTTTTCTCCCTAGAGAATGAAGTAGGAAATTACAGGATGGAGGCACAGCCACGTAACAGAAAAGCCCCGAATGACATATATGTGCATGTGTGCCAAGCCAGGCAGAGAAGCAGTCAAGAGGATCCCAGATTTTCCTTTCTACTCTTCAAAGGCTAGTTCCTGAGAGAAAATCAGATGACTTACTTTCTTCCTTTTTGGAAATGTGTTGGGGGTCTGAAGCTTTATCTTCTTGGTTTGAGGAGTCTCTGCTTCCTTGGCAGCCTCATTCTGCTTCCGCTTCTTTCCTGAACCTACAAAAAGGCAGACTCAGAGAACCTGGTTCCATTTGTTTCTCCCAGGCTCCCATACTGTGAGCCTGCAACTAGAAGCCTAGTCATGGGCCTCCTCCCACAACCCATCCTGATTTAGGGAGACAAATCCCAGGGGTAGGTTCTTTGGATACAGACCTGGCTTAGAAACTGCCACTGCTGCCTTTTTCTTTTCTTCCTCCTCTTCCTCACTGTCTCTATCTGCTTTTCCATTCTGGGCAGTCAGCACAGAGGTACCATTGGTCTTGGGGGTTTGTAGTCTTGGAGTGCCCTTGCCTTTGGGCTTCTCCTCTTCCTCCTCTTCACTGGAGTCATCAGAAGAACTGCTGTCGCTCTCAGCCTTTACTTTCTTTGCAGAGGCTGGCTTGGAGGGAGTTACAGTTCCTGCTGACTTCTGCGGCTTCTTTTTAGCTGGGGATTTAGATGTCTTCTCTTCTTCCTCTTCCTCGCTGCTGGAGCTATCTGAATCAGAGCTGCTATCCTCACCACCCCGAGAGGCCTGTCTGGCAGGCACAGATGGAGCTGCTTTGGCTGTCACCTTAGGGGTAGTCTTAGGGGTGGCCACAGTCTTCTTTGTCTCTACCTCCTCCTCACTAGAACTGCTCTCCTCCTCACTGGAACTGCTATCAGCCTTTCTAGTCAGAAGCTTCTGGCCACTGCCTGCAGGCTGTTTGGGAGTTACGGCGGGTTTAGCTGCAAGCTGCTTGGGAGTGGCAGCTGGTTTACTTGAAGGACTCTTGGAGGTACTGACTGGCTTGGCAGGAGCTTCATCCTCAGAACTGTCCGAGTCTAGACAGAAAGGACAGAATGAACAGCCACCCAATCAGACTTAGAGGAACCCCTGGAGAGCCTACCCAAGGGAGCAGTGTCCCACTGCCCCAAGGGCCACCGAATGCCTTACCTGAGCTGTCTGAAGAGCTCTCTGCTGCCTTCTTTGCTGCAGCTGGTTTAGCAGTTGCTCTTGTGGTGCCTGCCTTAGCTGGGGGTTTCGCTTCTTCTTCAGAACTTGAATCTGGAGAACTTATGGCGTTAGGTTGGGTAAAGAGTCCCAACCCGACCAAGAGCAACATAAAATGGATATGAAGCCCTGTCTTGTTTCAGTGAAAAACACCAACAGAAGGGTTTTTGTCTTCCTTATTCCACATACACCCCCCAGACTCCTTACCACCAGTGATGACTCACCAGACTCATCACTGCTTTCCTCACTGCTTTCCACAGGCTGGCTCTTCTCTGCAGCTTTCTTGGGAGCCTGGGTTCCCAGGGACTTCTTGGGTGGGGGAACAGAAGGTGGGGGGACTGAACTATAGGGTCCTGTTTGAAAGGGACAATATGGTGGTTTTAAAATATGTACACAATTTTTTTGATACCACCCTCTTTGCAAAATGGAGCTTAATTCCCCTTCCTTTGAATCACCGACATGTTTCTAAAAAACAGAATATAGTAAAACATGGACTCATTTCCAGGCCTCCCTGGTGGCACAGCGGTTGAGCTCTGCGCTGTGGACCTGTCGGCAGTGCACAATGCGGGTTCGACGCCCAGCCGGGGAGAGTCTCACATGGTGCGGCAGACCTCTCCTGCCTCGCCCACTGCTCCCCTAAGCAGTGTATTTCTGATCTGCCTGTTCTGCTCCCCGCTCTGTCTCTGGTGAACCCTCTCGCCGCCCCCACCCCCGGCCTGTACCCCAGCTTGAACAAAAAAAAAGGACTCATTTCCCAGTCTAGATTATAAAAGGTAATGCAGCTTTCTTTTTTCCCTGGAAATGTTAGCTATCATAGTGGCTCCGCGGAGAGGTCCACGTGGTAAATGCAGAGCTTTTCCTACAACCGGGCGCTGGCCACAGTCAGGCAGGCTGACTCCCCATGTAGTCACCTGGCTTTTTCTTCACAGGTTTTTTCTGCTCCTCTTCCTCTTCCTCACTGGAGGAGTCTTCACTGCTGGAACTCTTTTGGGTCGGGGCAGCAGCTGCTTTCACTGGGGCCTTGGCCACAACTTGCTTTTTAGGTACAGCCTGCATCACACCAAGATAATCAGTTAACTATAGGAAATTGCTGACCCAACCAATCCTGCCAGGAAAAGGAGAACTACTCCCTCCCCCGTCACCTTTTCCCTGGTAGAAGTTATAGCCCAGACCTTCTTAGCAATGGCTGCTGCCTTCTCCTCCTCTGAGTCATCACTGCTGCTGCTGCTGCTGCTGCTGCTGCTGCTGCTACTGCTAGCTGCTTTGCCATTGGCTACTTTGGGTGCCGCCGGAGCTGGAATACCGAAGAAAATAGAATTCATGTATCATGTATCAAGGAACTAAAGGACCATAAAAACTGCCTCCCCATTAGCTCAGAATACAGGAGTCTATCAATTATCTTGACTTTAGAACCAGCATGAAGGAAACTGGTGGTTTACTATGGTAAATGAGGACTTTCCTTCCCAATTCTTTTTTTTTTTTTAAAGATTTATTTATTTATATATACAGTTGGGGTACAGGCCAGAGGTGTGGGGCGGCGAGAGGGTTCACCAGAGACAGAGTGGGGAGCAGAACAGGCAGACCGATGGAAACACACTGCTGAGGGGAGCAGCGGGCAAGGCAGGAGAGGTCTGCCGCACCATGTGGGATTCTCCCCGGCCGGGCGTCTAACTCGCATCACTGCCGACAGCTCCACAGCCCAGCGCTTAACCGCTGCGCCACCAGGGAGGCCCCCAATTCTAAGAATAAAAATTCTTTTAAGAAATGATACAGGGCCTCCCCGGTGGCGCAGCGGTTAAGCGCTGCGCTGTAGAGCTGTCGCAGCAGTGACACGAGTTTGACGCCTGGCCAGGGAGATTCCCACATGGTGCGGCAGACCTCTCCTGCCTTGCCCGCTGCTCCCCTCAGCAGTGGACTTCTGATCTGCCTGTTCTGCTCCCCGCGGTGAACCCTCTCGCCTCCTCACACCTCTGGCCTTTACCCCAGCTTGTATGTAAAAATAAAACAAATCTTTAAAAAAAAACAAAAAACATTAAAAAAAAAAAAAAGAAAGAAATGATACACTGCAGGGCCTACCTGGTGGCTCAAGGGGTTAAGTCTCAGCACCACGAAGCTATCCACAGCCACTGCAACACAGTACGAGTTCGATCCTCAGCCAGGGAGCTGACCCACATGGTGCAGCAGACCTCTCCTGTCTCGCTTGCTGCTCCCCTCAGCAATGTACTTCAGTCACTCTGCCTGTTCTGCTCCCCCAGTCTGTCTCTGGTGAATGCTCTCAACACCACCACCCACCTCTGGCCTTGTATGTATAAATAAATAAATCTTAGAAAAAAAAAAGAAATGTACTCTCTGAAGTCTTTCACTCCAACTTCCAGTCCAAGGAGCGCCTATAAATCACAATGAAACCTTCATGACCAGACAATTACAGAAGAAAACCTTCATTCTATGGAATGAAGGTGGGGGGAGCGGAGAAGAAAAAATGGTAGTGAAAGGCACAAAGAATACATGTATAAATGGTAATAATAGAATGGGATTGTGGGGACATAAAACGTCTGTGAAATGCAACCAAAAATGCCAAATTAATAGCAATTTTAAAGACCTTTTCCCTTGCTGCAGACTATTTCTCTAGTTAGTAACCCTTAACTATGAAATTTTTACTTATCAGTAAAAAGCTTTTTATTTACTTATTATTTAAAAGATTCATTTATTTACGCATACAAGCTGGGGTGTAGGCCAGAGGTGTGGGTTGGTGAGAGGATTCACCACAGAGCGGGGAGCAGAACAGGCAGATCTACTGAAATACACTGCTGGGGGAGCAGCAGGCTAGTCAGGAGAGGTCTGCTGCGCCATGTGGGTGGGGATCAAACTTGTGCTGCAGTGGCCCTGGATAGCTTCACAGTGCTGCACTTAATCCACTGCGCCACTAGGGAGGCCCAGTAAAAAGCTTTTTAAAAGGAAAAAATGATACTAATTAATACCTTCTACTTCAACAACCAGTGCCATTTTAGCTCTGTGCTGAATGAGCAATTTAAACACCAGTCTCCAGGAAACCTGGTTCCCACCCTGGCCTCTCAGCACCAGAAACAGTACCTGGTTTGACTGGGGCTTTTGCCTGAGCTTTAGCTGTCATGGGTGTTGTCTTTGGCTTCTGGTTCTTTGGTGCCTCATCCTCTGAACTTGAGTCAGAATCAGAATCAGAACTCTCAGGAGCCTTATTCTTAGGAGGAACTTTGCTCACCTTGGCTTGGGGCTTAACTACTTTCTGTAAAAAAACATACAAAGAGAAGAATCAACTGCATCCAGAGACCAAAAGGGCTCCTTTTATTCTTAATGGCTAATCAAGAGCTGGGGAAAGTTAATATAGAAAAAGCAACAAGCTCTTGAAACAAAAAGTTCACCTTTTTGAGATACTGGTCCTGTCCCTGTCATTCCCTGCCAAGAGTCCCTAACACCTACAAAACACTCTCTTCTCTTGAAGTCCTAGACATTTTTCCAGAGAAACTCACCACCCCCATGGAAGCAGGTTGGGGATGAATTTCCTCTAGATTGAGAGTCCAACTCCAACTGCACACATCCTTCCAGACTTTATACTTCCATCACCTCTCTGAAAGTTCCCAGATTTTCTTCCCCACTATCACCTTTCGAATACCCACTACCACCTCTTGGTTATAAACTAAAATATCAGACCTTAGGTTTCTTCTTTCTAATTCCTTAAGCAACCTCTTTCCTTCCCAAAGCTGCAAACCTGAACAGGCTTTTTCTTTTTGTCCTCCTCCTCCTCATCACTGGATTCTTCACTGCTGCTGCTGTCGGATGCTTTGGCTACACCCTTTCCAGGATGCTGAGACATACTGGTCCGCTTGGCAGGTACAGCTGAACAAAAGGACAGGCCCCAGAGTAAGAATCAGCTATGTGGCACAGGCAGGCTATAAATCCTTTTCCTGGAACCACTCACCCCAGTTCCCCGCCCCGCCTTACCAGCTTTCTTAGCTGGAGGCCCTTGAGTGTTTTCTTCCTCACTGCTGTCCTCACTGCTATCACTGGATGAGGTCTTCTTAGCCTTCTTAGCCACAGGTCCATTTGCTTGTAACTTCCGCTTTGGGGCCTTCGAGGACCTACTGAGGTAGATGAGATCAGAAGTTCCCAAACCAAATATAACCCAATCTATCTGGAAGGAGAATACAGTCACAGTGGTACAGGGAAGGCTTACTTGAGCCAGAAGCTATAGATGTCCAAGAGGGAAGAAGCGTTGGCATCCTGCTGGGTCTATAAAAGAAAAGAGAAGGAGCTGAGTGAGAAAACTTTATCCTGGTTATTCTAAGGTAGATCAGATTTTGTGTCATTCTATCACTCAGTAAAAGCAATACACTTTCTACATGCTATCTTTGGTATAAATGTTACAGTTTCAAAAGACTTTGTATAACTTGGGAGATAAACTCTTTTTTTATGTATTTCCCAATTTTAGGTATAAAAAACTTGTGTCATCCCTGTACTTTTTGGCACCGTCTATCCCCTGCCCCCCTAACCATCAATCCGATTACCACAGCCTTTAATACTTTAAAAAAAAAAAACAAAACCATTTTCTTTGCTTTAGCAAAGTTTCACCTAGGATTTACCCTCACCATGAAGCATTTATACAAGAGTGTGTGTGGTACAATGTGGTTTATAATACCAAATCATTGGAAATCAGTTCCCAGCAAAGAATGGTAAAAAGGTTATATTATATATTCAATACAAAACTGTACTCAGCTATTAACCATACTTACAGATTGATGCCCAAAAGTGGCAAGGCATTAATTATAATGCACTCAGTGTGGATGTGATACTCCCCTCTGCCAGTAATTACTATGTGATCCTGAGCAAATTAATCTTCCTAAGACTTTTTTTCTCTATAAGATGGAAATAATACTATACATCTTTTTAAGTTGTAAAGATGATAAGTGATGATGCCTGTGAAGGGTTTGGCATCTAGAAACAGTATTTGGCCACTTAGTCTTCCACAAAGATTAGCCTTTGTAACAAAAAAGAATCTTGATCCTGAAAGGCTTAACTCCATCCAGTTTATTGTGGAAACACAAATCAATTCAAAACAGTTACATTATGAAAAAAGTTCTATCAGATCACATGGCAGACTATCCCAAGATTTCTGAGGCTGATCTGATTCTCTCCTTTTGAGCCTAATTCTGTCACAAAAAACAAGCCTATCTTAGTCAAAGACTAATATAATTACTACCAAAAGTCACCATTATGCTCTGCCTTCTCTCAAGCAGTTGTCCCATATAGTCATGTCTACTTTTCTTGAGGTGTAGATTTCAAGCCTTTCACATGACTGCTTATCTTCCCTTCACTGTGTTTGGAACACCCTATACTACCATAACTGTAATAGCTTTCACTTATTGAAGCTTCCAAAGCAAGTAACTGGGATTACGGCTTTGTATGTTACTGAAACTCACAAAATCCTAAAAAGTGGATGATGAGACCCCTGCATAAACAGACTTGGAGCGGTAAAGCAAGCTGCTGTTCCAAACCTAAATTTCTTTGATTAGTCAAAAATCAACGATCCAAGCTCACTACCATGATGGCTTGGTAGGGCTACGAAGCTCAGTCCTGCTTCAGTATTAACTAAAAGCAGAAACCTGTCTCTACACCCTTCTTTACTATCGAAAATCCCAACCTTCATTTTTAAAGCAATGTTATTTATGTTCAAGTGCCGGGTAAATTAACTTGGGAGTTATGATCAAGTTAAGCTTTGCATCAGGCAGCGTAAAGCCCAAGGAAGGAACCAGGAGCCTCCCAAGCCTTGTGTTGGGACACGGCGCTCCCTCCTCGCAGCACTCCGCCAGCCACGTGACCTGGGCCACGAGGGTCCCACGCTGCCGCCGCCACTCACCATAAAAAAGCAAGAAGGAGACACAACTCTGTTACGAGGAGGTGCCAGACTCCAAGTTTTCTCGGGTCACAGAGAACAGCACGCACAAAGCCGCCGCAGACACTGGGCTGGCGGACCCCGCAGACCAACCCACCAGGACACCTGGGCATATCAAGGCCCCCAAGATCCGTAGTCCTCCCACCCCAGCCCGTGAAGGCAAGTCCGGGACTCACAGCGCCTGTTGCCTTGGCGAACTTATTGGCCACCTCCGACAGCTGGTTATCGCGTAGAAAGCCGAGCACGAGGGGATACAGGTCGCTGGGAACCACGCGGCGCAAACCGGCGTCCGCCATCCTCCGGGCAATACACGTCACTACCGTTGCCGACGCGCACGACTCAGGAAACCCAGGAACCCGGAGAGGTGGGGGCGGGCCCGTGACGCCATCGCGCACGGCGGAAGGGGCGGGCACACCTTATGGGGCAGTCCCGCCTCCACCGCGCCGACCGCGTCACGGCGAATTCTATAAGCTTTCTGGCCCCAGGAGTGTCGCCATGTTGCTGAGGGCGGAGCCCGCAGTCGGCCACTTTGTGAAGGTGGAGCCCTGACGTCAGGGATCACGCCCCCTGTGGTGGCGGGAAAACTCTGGCCATCCCGCGCCCCAGTTGGAATTTGGATTCCGGTGAAGTGAGCCACGTGACCCAAGCTGTCTTTGGACTCTCCAGACTTGGGTCATCCCTCTCGACCGCCCCCTTTCGCGTCGCCAGTGGGTTTCCCAGACTTCATCTTCCCTACCTCCTACACCCAGGGAGGCCCTATCTTAGCATGCATCCTGAAGACTCCACTGCAGAAGATCCTCAGATTATCATCCGTGGGCAGTGTGCTGTTGATCCCCACAATTGTCTCTCTCTCAATCATGACTTAACCCGTAAAGCAACCCTTTTCCCCACTTCAGTCCTGGGTAAGTTTCATGAAGAAAAACCTGACACAGGAACCACCTCTTCAACCCACATTCCTTCTCTTTCCTGGGTAGAATTCAACCACACTGTTAACTCTGCCTATGGGAGAACTAGAAAACCCAACTGCCTCTCCCTTTGTATCAATGCCCAGACCTGCCAATTCCAAGTTCTATATTTCAGCTCACATTAGCAGGCAGCAACCCCTTCAGTACTATCCACTACTCCCTGACTACTTGGTCCCTCAGGGTGAGGCTCCTTAGGGGACATAACTCTTTGTCTTTCTCAACACAGGCACTCCCTTTCTATAAACTGCTGTGTTTCCCTCTTCCCCAGACAGGTCTAGCAACATGCATTTATTCTTCAAACATATAAGCACCTGTGTGCCAAGCACTGTGCTCACACTAAAGCAATTCATGTACACACAAGCCTCAGTTTAGAAAACCTTTATTTGGAACATGTGTGAGATTCCTCTAGATCCTTGGGATCCCAGCATTTCCTTGTTTGAAATGCAGAATCTCAGGCCCCACCCCACAGGTCAGGCTCTGCATTCTAAAAAGAGCTCCAGATAATTCAATGCCCTTTTAAAGTTTTAGAAGCACTGTCAAAGATTACTGATTTTACTGACAACACACTATTAAGGAACCAACATTTTTGCTTTTAAAATTTTTTTTTATTTATGCATACAAGATAGGGTACAGGCCAGAGGCATGGGGCAGCGAGAGGGTTCACCAGAGACAGAGTGGGGAGCAGAACAGGCAGATCGACGGAAATACACTACTGAGGGGAGCAGTGGGTGAAGCAGGAGAGCTCTGCCGCGCCGTGTGGGAATCTCCCAGGCCGGGTGTTGAACTCGCGTCGCTGCTGACAGCTCTACAGCGCAGCACTTAACTGCTGAGCCACCAGGGAGGCCCATGGGAGCCAACTTTCAAATCCAGAAGGATTTTGCATCTTGACTGGAGAGGCCCTAGGAACTCAATGGAGATATGTATGCATGTTCTTGATTGTGTCCAGAGAGGAAAAGTGAGTGTGCCTGGCACTGGCACCATAGAAAGAAGCACAGCAGCACTTAGGAGTTCTTTCTAGTTCATATTTATTAGTCTGCATAGTGACTTAGATGTTCCAAACACTGGGGGAACCCCACAGCCCCATCCATGTTACATAGGAATGCAAATTAATGTTTCAATGCCTGTTATAAAAAAGAAATACCCCTTAAAAAAATCTGATTTAACACATTTTTTTATTTCACTTTTTTCCATTTCTTTATAAAACAGTCATCTCCTCACTAGCAGCTCTCTCCCCGAGTAGGGGAGGGGGGTGGAGGAGGTTGGGCACCTCCAAAGAAAAGGGAGAGGGGGAGAAGGGCCCAGGGTTACCTCCTGAGGTTCTTCTGGGCCTGTTTCAATAATGTGTCAAAGTCAAGGGAATCAAATTTGCTCTTTACAGGAGCAGGGTCAAAGTCTTCCCGGTTGGAGTCTATAAAGGTAGAAAGAGACAAACAATCAAAGTCTCTGACCACACTCCCCAACAAAGGGTCCTCAAATGGCCAGCCATCTCCCAAACCAATAAAGGATAGAGCTAAAATAGCCCTGATTTTAAGTCAGACAGGAGCACCCCCCACTTCTCTCATCCCTCCCCTTAGGTTCTTATGTCATATGAAGACAAGTCTGCCTTGACCCATTCCCACTCTCAACAGTTTGGGAACCTTTCTGGGGAGAAGTGGTGTACCTTCCACTCACCAAGATCAGAATAACTTCTCTTGCAGAACTGCCTGCGGCCCCCAAAGCAGAGATCAAAGGGCTGTTCATCTGCCTGCCTCAGCTTGTGACCACTCTCGATGGCTGCAAATGCTTCTTCAGCATAGCGGTAAGTGACGAAGCCATAGTTGTCACTGGTGGGGAGGGTGAGGCAGGGGCTAGCATGGCTATCTGGGCACATGCCAGGATACAGAGAGAAACTGGGGTGGTTCATTCCCCAAATGGCCAACCCTCTGCAGCAATGAAGGTGTGCCACACTGCCCAGCACACCTAAGCAAAAAGGCCATTCTAACCTTAGAGTTCAATCTTACCCTTGGACACGGAAGTGGATAGTGCACTCCTCAATCTCTCCAAAAACAGAGAACCTCTGTTTCAGCTCCGACCTAGTCATGCGACCAGGTATCTTCCCAATGAAGACCACTCTTCTCTCTTCCTATGTGAAGTCAAGAAAAATCGACACACTGTGAGCCTACTAGGCAACAGCCTCAGACGGCTCTCTGAGTTTTGCTCAGGGGCAAGTCCCCTCTCCTCCCAGGATCCCGTTCCTTGACTCACTATTGCACGCTCCTTCTGCAGCACTCTCTGCCTTTGGTAATGGTCCTGTGAACGGTAAGAGCTGTACCTGACAAGAAAGGGCATCATCAGTCACCAAGACACTAGATAACTCAAGCCTCAGACTGTCACGCACTTGCATCTTGCATCCCAGATGCACTGACTCCCTGAACACACACTTACCGCCGTCTCCTGTCACTTTTCCGGCAGGGGGATGGAGAGCGAGACCGACTTCGGGAACTGGATGAGGAGGATGAGGAAGATGAAGAGGAGGAGGAGGAGGAGGAGGAGGAAGAGGAAGAACATCTTCGGGATCGCCCAGAGGAACTGCAACTAGACCTGAAGAATGAAGGGACATGCAGTAATGCTGGGAGTGGAGCAGTTATTTTCCACTTACCTCACCTTGGTCTCTGCCACCCCCACCCACATCGGGAAGCTCAAGACCAAAAGCAAAGCTGAGGAAGTCTAGAAGAACTCTTCACAGACAATCAACTCTTCACAGACAATCAAACTGAAGTCCTCACAACCTTTATATGTATCTGGAATGTCTTAAGAGTGGGCACAGATCATAATTATTTTCAATTATGCAATCAAAAAATTGAAAAAAGCATCTACCACATCAGAAAGAAGAAAAATAAATGGAGACTCAGAAAGACAAAGAGCTGGGTCCTCGGCATTAAAACTAGTGGGAGGCCAGGCCTGGGTCTCCAGGTTCCTGGCTCCCTTAACATGTCTCAAAGGAGTGCTTATGACCAGGGCTAAAGAGGACAGGACTGTGCTAAACCTACAATAAGGGTGATTAATGAAGATATGCTTCACTGTCCAAAAACAAGAATTCTTCACTAAGTGGGAAAATTTGGATCTGTTACTAAGGAAAAGCTAATACCAAAACAGAGGTGAGGCCACAGTAAGCTCCAAAGCAAATGCCCCAGATTCCTTCCTCAACAAGATTAAAGGGCTGTCATTAACAGCCCCCTATCCCATCTTCCTACACCATCAGTGCAATAACAAAAATGAGGACAGGCACACTGTGCAAAGGAATCAAGATCAAACCCTAGCCGTCTCCCCAATGCAGGTCTCAAGGAAGCAGGAGACCTCAGGGATACCCAAGTTCCAACAGGGAACAGAAACTATCTTCTCAAGTCTGCTGCCTCAACGATCTAGGAAAGGGAAAGAAGATAAAAGCTGAAGACAGAAATAGAAGGCTTAGTGCCTGAAAGTATCAAACTCAACTTGCAAAAGTTCTCCAAGTAAACCAGAAAAGAATACATGAACTTCCTAAGTGGAGAGGACCTAACAAGCCCTCAGAGCTCACCTTCGCCACCTCTTGTGTGGGGGGGAGAGGGACCTGGACCGAGATCGGGATGAGGAAGACGACGATGAGGATGAGGAAGAAGATGCTTCGCTGGTCCTGTTGGACCCAGAGTTGACAGAACGGCTGCTGCGGCCACGGCGGCCCTGCCAGCCCCGGCCTGAGGGGCTGGCTGACCTGCAGGCTTTTCGGTAACAACGCACTGACCGCTGCTTGGCTGAGGGCTCAGAGGGAGTCCTAGTGTCATTCCGGCAGGGCGAGGCCTCAGGGGACATCAAGGCAGATGGGGCAAGGCAAGGGTTTGAGGGATCTGCCTGCTCACTGCTAGTCCTGTAATCAAGCGGCTCCTGGGAGACAGCTGTGCGTGGAAGCATTGGGGCAGCTGGGCCCAGGGAAAAGACAGGTTTGATGGTTATGTCCTGATGGCGTTTGACGTTCCATCGGGAGCCCACCTCTGGAATGACTAGGGCAGGCATCTTTTTGGGGGGTGTCCTGCTCCGGACACAATAGTCATGGTCCCCAGAGCCCACATGGATTGGACTAGGGCCATGGACCCCTTCTTGGAGGCGGGTTGCAGCTGGATGTTTGGTCTCTGTAACTCCTTCAGGCTTCAGGGTTCCCTCCTGGGCGGTGGACTTAGGAGATTTGGCTTTGGCCAGCAGTGAGACAGTAGCCAGGGGCTTCCATAACTGGTGGGGAGGGGTAGCTGGAGGGGTGAGCCCTGTGAGGGGAGGGAGGATTGAGATAGCAGGATGAGATCTGAGTCTATACTTCCAAACACTATGTATATAGGCTCCAGAGACCCCCACCTCATCTCACAAGTATACCAACAATGGTCAACAGCCCAGCTTCCCCCACTAACTCTTAACTATTCATTCTCCCAAGTTCCCCACCTTGGAGACCAACAACAGAAACCCAGCTAGATGGGGTCCTCCTAAAAATCTCTCACTGCCCAAACCTAGTGGGTGACCAGGTGCTATCTGGTCTACTCCATTCTTAAACCCACCCCCTCTACCCAGTAGTATCTGACTTCTGGGCTACACATGGCCTGGACTCATGTAATCATCTTCTATGATCTCCTACCTTGGGCTCCATATCTATCCACTTTCTTCTACATTCCTGCCACAGGGAGCACCCAAAAAAACAATTTGATAAAGATTTTTCAACTGTTTCTTCAATGTACAGGATAAAATCCAAACATGGCTTAACATGGTGTTCAAAGTTCCCCAAATCTGATCTACTTACCACTCCAGCTTTCTCTCTCACTTTAACTCTCTGCCCACCACCCTTTTCAGCCATGAACTCCAGTCAAACCAAGCCTCTCAATTCCCCAAAACATATCAGACTAGCTTTGTTTCTTTAGTTTACTCAAGCTACTCCATTTACGTAGACTACCCACCCCCTAAGTCTACCTGACTGATCTCAGACTGTCCCTCCTCAGGCCCAATATAAAACACTCAAGGCTTCTTTAATATACAACCTCCGATACGTAACACGCTCGTTTTTTGCACACCTGCCCCTGGACTGTGAGACCCTCAAGGGTGAGGTACAGATCTCTATACCCCCAGCATCTATGCATACTTAGTACAGAACAGGCGCTACAAACATTTGCTGCATAAACTAATCAAAGGCAAAGTTTCCCCACCCTGAACCCACCTGCCACGTTGGCCAGTTCTGGGGCTTGTAACCGGTCTAGGGGTCTCTTCTCCTGGGGAGTGTCAACGCTGCTGGCAGGGGAAAAGGGAAAGCCTGGTTCATTGCCTCCTCAACATCTTATAGATCTGCTTTCCTCACAGAGCAATGGGAGAGGGGTGCGTGCAGAGGACTGAGATGCACAAACGGCCCCTATCATTCTCCTCCAGCACAAAAAGGGACTTAGTGTAGGTTAGGTCTCTCTCAGCTCTGCTCAATTCCAGGAGGCAGGTCGACCTTGAATACTCCCCACCTCCTCCAAGCCAGGAGCCTTGTCTGCCCGGCTCAAACCAACCCAGTATCGATGTAGAGGGCAACATGCATGGCAGAACAGGATGGGATACCATGAACATGACAAATGAAAAAAGGCCACTCAGGGCTGGGAGATTGGGGAACAAGCAGCTCCAGGGTGCCTTTATCTTCTGAAGAGTCAATGGAGCCCTAACCATGAAAATCTCACCCCATTTTATCGTGTATCATCACTGGACTGAAAAAGCTTAGTTTATGAAATGAAAGAAATTTCTAAAGTCATGACTTTGAAAGAAAGTAAAAGGCATCTTCAGGACATTTGGAATTCCAGACTGAAATCAGCTAGAGGATGGTGGAAGTCCTCCTATCTTACTACCCAAGACAGTGCCCGGTAGTGAGCAGGGGATGGAAGAGGAAAAGAGTCTACAACTGACTAAACATCCCTGTGATAGAGGCATCCAGTTGATGGTCCTGGAGCACCAGCCGGCTGCTGACCAACAGCTGTAGGGTAACTCACTCATATCTCCATACTTACCCTGAGTTTCCTACAGCCAAGTTGTCAGCAGGAGCCGGGGGGGCACACTCCTTTTTGGCTGCAAAGAAATCATACTAGTTTAAAGCCCAACCAGATGTTCCAGACTGAAGAGGTATAGAAGAACTGGCTTTGAGACCCAAAGGAGGAAAGCCGCTTTGCCTATATATTCACTGGGATCCCCAGCAATCCATTCTCCTCCAGCAAGTACCCAGATGCTATTTTCAGTAACTATTATACAGTCTCTATTCTGCTCAGAAACATCCACACTTTTCACTGAATCTGAGACAGAGTCCAAACTTCCAAGCCTGGCATTCAAGTTTCTACATGATCCATCTAACTAATTTCCTAGCCTCATAACCTACTCTTGTCTGCACATATATTTTACCAAGTATACGGGTTTCTCTCCTCAATTAGACTGTAATCCGTTCAGAACAGGACACCTGACCTCCACAGCACCTAGATCCACTGCTAGGTGCTATACTGAGAAAACCATCCACTGACTTCCAAACACATGATACACAATCCTTCCTATCTTCATGCTTTTATTCACCACACACAAACTCTCTTGATCAAGTCTATCTTTTTTAAGGTCTAGCTTGAAAGTTAATTCCCTCAAGAAAAATGTCTCCAAATAACACAACCAACTTGGATCTCCATGTCCTCCTACTCTTTCACAGTTCCTGCCATACTGTGCCACCACCCTCCCCTTGCTTAGTCACAAGTGAATCTTGACTTCCCATTCCAATTAGGGGGCTGCTCTAGTGGCTGAAATTGCCCTTCTCCATTCCCTCCCTGCCCTGGTTTAAACAACTTAAGGGCTGGGCCCAGAGGACAGGTTAACAGAACAAGGTTGGAGCAAAGATACCCAGATTCCCTCACCTTCTGACTTCTCAAACTGCTCCAGCAGACTGGACAGGTCTGATGCCTCAATTCCTGTGGAAGCACACAACACAAGATTAAAAACCAGGTCCAGGGCCTCCCTGGTAGTGCAGGGGTTAAAGTCTCAGTCTATCAAGCGATCACCAGCCACTTTGGCACAAGTTCAATCCCGGTCAGCGAGCTAACCCACATGGTGCAGCAGATCTCTCCTGTCTCACCCACTATTCCCCTCAGCAGTGTATTCAGCAGATCTGCCTGTTCTGCTCCCCACTCTGTGTCTAGTGAATCCTCTCACCCCCACACCTCTGTACCCCAGTTCTTCTACATAAAAATAAATAAAAATCTTTAAAAATATTAATAGGGCCTCCCTGGTGGCGCAGCGGTTAAGCGCTGCTCTGTGGAGCTGTCGGCAGTGGCAATGAGAGTTCGATGGCCGGCTGGGGAGATTCCCACATGGCGCAGCAGACCTCTCCTGCCTCGCCCGCTGCTCCCCTCAGCAGTGTGTTTCCCTCTATCTGCCTGTTCTGCTCCCCACTCTGTCTCTGGTGCCCCACACCTCTGGCCTATACCCCAGCTTGTATGTGTAAATAAATAAATCTTTAAAAAAAAATAATATTAATAAATAAAAACCAGTCCAGGCAGTTCTGCCTGCTTATGTCTATGCAAGCATCCTTTACTTTCCTTTTCCTTTTCGTAATAAACCTGTCTTTTTGGAAATTAAAAAATAAAAATGAAAAGATAAAAACCAGGGCCTCCCTGGTGACGCAAGGGGTTAGGTCTCAGCACTATGAAGCTATCCGCAGCCACTGCAGCAGAAGTTCAATCCAGGCCAGGGAGCTAACCCACATGGTGCAGCAGACCTCTCCGGTCTCGCTGCTGCTCCCCTCAGCAGTGTATTTCAGTCAGGCCGTGTGCTGTTCTACTCCCCACTGTCTCTGGTGAATCTAGCAAGTGCGCGCGTGTGCGCGCGCGCGAGCGAACACACACGAACACACACACACACACACACACACACACACACACACACACACACCCCTCTAGCCTACACCCCAGCTCTTGTATGCCCAGAAAAATCTTTAAAAAAAAAACAACCAGCTAAAAACCAAGACCTACCAACTGAAATGACAGGTCCCAAGAAGCCCCAAAGTACCTCACTTCTCCCTTCATGCTTCACTTGCCCAGTACACTAAGTAAACCAGGACCGTAACAGGAAGCAGAGAGGACTCAAACCCAGAACTTCACCAATGAAGAACCCTCCCAAGAAATCCAACAAAAGCCAACCCCAACTGGGCCTCCCTGGTGGCGCAACGGGTTAAGCACAGCGCTGTGGAGCTGGCGGCAGCTGCAGCGCGAGTTCAATTCCTGGCCAGGGAGCTTCCAACATGGCACAACAGACCTCTCCTGCCTGGCCCACTGCTCCCCTCAGCAGTGTATTTCCATCAGTCTGCCTGTCCTGCTCCTGTCTCTGGTGAACCCTCTCACTGCCCCACACCTCTGGCCTGCACCCCAGCTTGTATGCATAAATCTTAAAAAAAAAAAAAAAGCCAACCCCAACAAAGCAGTCTTTTCCTCTCCTACGGAAGACACTCCCCACCTAACCCATGTTCTTCTTCACATCAATTGAACTGTGTGGCACTTACCAATCTCACTGATGAAAGCCTGCACAACATCCTCAGGACCCTGAGAACGTGGAGTAGGCAGGAAGGACAGCTTCCTTAGCCGGGCTGGGTGGATAGCAGGCAGCTTAGGGACAGTGCCCTGCCTTGGTGTCAGTGTGGAAACAGCCTTGGCAACAGGAGACGGGGGCTTCTCCCTGGGCTTGATATCCTGGGTCTCAGGTTTTAGCTTCTCTAACTCAGACTCCTCAATAGTCACATTCTCAGCAGACTGACATGGTGAAGCCTTGATCCGGGGGCTTTGCACTGGGGAGGACACCTTGTGTTTCAGATGGGGAGATGTGGTTACTGGCTTGACCTCCACCTTTGTGGGCTCCATCTGTGGCACTACCTGGCCAGCTGACTCAAGACTGAGGGGAGGAGCCACTGGCCCAGGAAGTACACTTTCAGAAGAACCTGGTGCAATGATGTTGGGTTCAGACTTGGGTGGGGGAATAGCCCCAACAGAGGTGAGAGGCAAAGGAGGTGGAGGTGCAGTAGGCCAAAATGAAGGGTGTTGTGGCCCTGGGCCCCATCCTAAGGGCCCATAGGTACAGCTGGAACTGTAAGGTGGGACTGGGGCAGAAGGGGGTACCCAAGGCACACTGCAAGTAGGAGGCACAGCATATGTGCCAGGAGTACCAGACACTAGGGGCACTGTTGGTGGGGGGGGCAGGCAAGGATAGCCAGAAGGGGACACAGAGGGATAACAAGGCCAAGGTGGCACAGGGGTATAGAGAGTATAGGGATCAGGTGGCACTGGCCCCATAGACATTGGAAGACTAGGAGGCTGCAAGGGAGGTGGGGGCAGACTGGGGACCCCTTGTCCATTTGTGGTAAGGGGCAGCATGGGGGTCATGCCCAGACCACCTGGGGTAAAAGGCAGAGCAGTGGGCATTAGGTAGGACATGGACTGTACAGTAGGAGGTGGAAGTCTTGCCGGCAATGGCATCTCTTGGGATGGCACCTGCTCCGTGGAAGCAGAAGCCACAGATTTGCTTGCAGGTGGCTCAGGACTAGGAGAAACAGGGCTGGGGCCCACAGGCATGAAGCAAGCTTCAGGAGGAGCCTCAGGGCTTCTTTGTGGAGCTGTCTTCTTGGCTGGGGCTGGTGGGATGACAAGACATGGGATGTCTGCCAGTCCTTTGGGGGTCTCTGGGAGGCTGGGCCACTTTCCAGCTGGAGGATGGGAACTCTTCTCTTCTGCCTCTGCTTGGCGCTGCTGCCTTCGCCGCCAGTACTCAGACAGGCTAAGAGGCCGAGGTCTGGCTTCCTGAATTGAGGCACTGCTACCACTTTCCACCTTCAAAGGACCCAAGACCTCCTTGACTTCAGGGCTGGTGGCCTTTGAGGGATCTGAGGGTTCTGACTTCAGAGCTGACACTGCACCACGTCTTGGATCAGTTGGCCTAGACTTCACCAGTACAGGGTCCACTGGAGCTGGGTCATCAGGAACAGAGTCAACTGGAGCTGAGACAGCTGGAACGGAGTCCACTGGTGGCAAGTCATCTGAGATTGGAACGACTGCAGCGTCCACTGCTTCCGAGTCAGCCAGGACTGGGTCAGCTGGGAGAGGGTCCACCAGCTTTGAGTTGCCTGAAGCAAGGTCAACCAATGCAGGCTCAACAGGTACAGAGTCATCAAGAATAGGATCAACAGCAATGGGATCAGCTTCAACAGAGTCAAGTGACATGATGCTGGCGCAAGAAGTGTCACCCAATGAGAGATGCGCTGGAGCAGATTTGACTTGGACGGTATCAGCTAGGGCTGGGTAGCAGTCTAGAGGACTTTCTTTAGCAGGGCTAGCTTGTCCAGCACTACTCTCCAAGTTCCCAGAGCTAGGCTTTTCCAAGGCAGCTGCCCAGGCTCGAGCCCATGCTCGGGGCTTCCCTCTACCGCAGGGAGGCCCAACCTCTCTTTGAAGTTCCTCCTGGGGCAAGTTGCTTGCCTGAGAGTTCACCTCTGTAGCCACTTTAGATTGCCCACGAGAGGATGACCTCAACCTCCTGACGTAGCATTCTGCACAGGCTGCTGGCTGCTCCTTGCTTTTCTTCCTCCTGCCCTTTCGCGCTCTCTGGGAACTCAGCACTGAATTATCTGGTGGTTTCTGAGGTCCTTTGGGTAGCACTGGATCCATTACCTCTCTGGGCTCCAACAAGCAGGCTGACTCGAACTTTCCCTCTGAATCCAGCGACAACCCATCTTTCTCAGGGCAAAGGGCTTCCTTGGGCACTGCAGCCTCTGTCTCTGACTCGAGCGCAGGCATGAGCAGCTGCAAGGCCGGGCTGGTTGCTAGCGAGTCATCTAGAAGCACAGGCTGGGGTCCAGGAGGGATCTGCCGCACCACAACCGGGATCTCCACGTCATTGCCAGCTGTGGCCGCCTGGCCTACAATCTCTAGTACCACACAATCCTCGGGCAGTGTCAAATCATCCGGCTGCTCCTGAAGCTCATCCTGAACTGAAGTCAGGTTGGTGAGACTGGGCAGGCAGTATGGGTGCATGGCCCGCACCAGCTCACTCAGGGAGGAGATACTTTCGTCCCCAGCTGCCTGCACTGCCATCTGTGCTGCTGTTTTATCTTCTTCCTCAGGGCAAGCCAGGTGCATGGGAAAGTCCGGGATGCTGCTCACAGAGCTGTCAAGCTCCCCAGCAAGCATCTGGCCGCTGAAGCTGGCCACCTCCTCCTCTTCTTCCCCATCACTGCGCTGCTGGGGCGGAGGGGATTGGCCCCAGCGGGGTCTAGATCTTGGAGGTCTCCAGCTAGGAAGCTTGGGGGAAGAGGTCTCCAAGAAGGAGGGTGAAGAGAAGTCCCAAGGGGGATCTGCAAGGGACATCTCAACCTGTAGGAAAGAAACCACACAAGTTTTCTCCAGCAATGTATTTTTTTGGACCTGTGCCCACATGCTCCTCCCTCCTAGAATTTCCTGAAGGCTCCCTAGGATAGCCTTACCCCACTCATTCTACTACTGCCCGTGCTGGGCCCCAAGGGGTCAACAGGTGTTATGAGGTCACGTTCTGGTGGTGTCCGGGAAAGGGTGAGCAGCTTGTGCAGCTGAAAGAGAGAAAAAGACCTGAAATGAGTTTGTGCTTCAGAACTATGTGAGTAGGCCCACAGATGTGGTTCTACCCTTTGTACAAACTGCACATTCCCTGCTCCTGGTCCCACACTCACAGAGGAGCCCTCTCGAGGTGACACGAGCAGCTCCGAGTCAGGAATGCTGTCAAACGGAGACAAGTTCTCAGAATCCGCATTGTCCAAGATTTCCGTCAGAGCAGTGAGCAGCGACACTTCATTCTGGTCTTCCAAAGATAACATGCTCTGCTCCAGAAAGAACAGGAAGGTGTGACCAACATCCAATGACCTACTGGACAACTGAGAAGGACTGCATGCCAAGAGATATCAGGCACAGTTCAGCTCAATTGCCAGACAGAGATTTGAGTACCAGGAGGCATGAGTTACAATCTCATTTGCTACCACCCACCATCTGTCTGGTGCCAACATTGAATTTGAAGTTTATGTTTCATACACTCCACCCACCCTCAGGTAAGATGTGGGATACTCAGCAGACCACCTTTGACTAGACTGGAATTGAGCTCAGACATCCGAACCCTTTGGCCATGTAAGTTAAGGACACAGGCAGGACTATAGTCCAATCCTACCAGGGCATCCTTACGTGGGATATAACCTGGCAGCCTACAACCCAACTCTCACCTAAAGGCAAAAGACGTACTTTCAGACCTCCGGTCAGACACCTAAAGCATGGGATCTGGGAGAGTACTGCCACTGAGTTAGCCTCCCAAGCCTGAACACCTCCAAGTCCAGCCGCAATTTACCTCTCCAAGACTCCCAAAATCCTCAATGAGCGAGATGAGGGAGGCATCCATGTAACTCTGCATGGTCTCCAGCAGTGTCTCATCTTGAAGCATCAGCCCCTCTGTTTCCAGGTCCTTGTCCTTCAGACAGGGTCCCAGTCGAGACAGACTAACAAAACCAGAATCATCCCCCTCCTCATGCAGCAGCACCTGAGGCAAGGGAGAAGGGTCAGAAGGGAATAGTGAAGGTGGTAGGGCACAGACCCTCTAGGGCAGCTAATTGATATGCTTCCTAAACCAGGGCCAAACCTCCACCAGTGAGCCCAGACTTAGCAGGAGCCCCACCATAACCAAACCTTTGCATGTGCTGGGTGTATGTACAACCACAAGCCAAAGCCCCAACCAGGATGGCAGTGTTCAAGGACTCTATCCAGAAACAACCAGAGCCACAGGAAATTATTAAACTGGGGACTAAAGGACCTCCCTCATGGCGCAACAGGTTAAGTCTTAGCACTTTGAAGCTATCGGCAGTCACTGCAGCATGAGTTCGATCCCCAGCCAGGGAGCTTCCCACATGGCGCAGCAGACCTCTCCTGCCTCACCCACTGCTCCCCTCAGCAGTGTACTTCAGTCAATCTGCCTGTTCTACTCCCCACTGTCTCTGGTGAATCCTTTCACCACCCCACACCTCTGGCCTACACCCCAGTTCTTGTATGCATAAATAAATCTTTAAAAAAATGGACTAACTGGGAAGTAATAATTCAAACTGATCAAGATTGTTCAGAAGAGCAGTCTACTTGTAGTAGTAAAGACAGGTAGTCTAAGGGGCACAGCACAAGAAAGGAGGACAGCAAAAGCAAGCAATTTCATCTACAACCACCTCACCTCTCCCCAAATCCTGCTCAGAGCTCTTGTCTCTTCTTGGCTCAATTCCCACTTCTTCACAAAGCCACCCCATACTTCTCCAGTCCATGCTACTCTCTCCTCTCACCTCAATTATCTGTTTCTATACCACCAGCTTTTTCTTTTACAGATTTATTTATGTATGCAAGAGCTGGGGTGTAGGCCAGAGGTGTGGGGGATGAGAGGTTTCACCAGGGAGTAGAACAGGCAGTGACTGAAATACACTGCTGAGGGGAGCAGCAGACGAGGCAGGAGAGAGGTCTGCTGCACCATGTGGGAAACTCCCTGGCTTGGGATCGAACTCGAACTCGTGCTGCAGTGGCTCTGGATAGCTTCATAGTGCTGAGACTTAACCCCTTCCACCACCAGGGAGGCCCACCTCCAGTTTTTCTGACAATGGTATCCTACCCCACCCCACCTTATGACACTCCTCGCATCAATATTAATACTAGATTCCAAGCTCCTTGGGGTAAATAACCCTTCATATCTTTTAGCTTATATTCTTCTTGGTCTTGTAAGGATTTAAAACTACTTAAACTTCCTGGTGATACCCAGTCCAGTATCTTACACACAGTTGATATTCACTGTTTCCCACTTTTATTTTGAAGGCCTACAGTGTGCCAAACAACCTCTCAACTGTGGTCCCAACAGGAGAGTCTCTTCCTTATCCCTACCAGGTGAGAGCAAAAGAGAAAGCCTGATTCTGCACATGGAGAGGCAACACCCCACCACTCCCCTGAGAACTAGCAATGTCTTCCGCCTTGTCAAGCAGGGAGTCTCCAGTCCAGGCCTGTCAAAAGTGTGGGTGTGGGCCGGGCCAGAAGTGGCTGGAATGGGGCTGGTAAAGCCAGAGCCACAGCTATCTCCACTCTAGGAGACAGAGGATGCAAAAGCCTGAGAACAGGAACAACAAGCAACTCCCCCCACCCCCACCCCCCGCCTTCTGCAGCAAAGGGAAACTGTACCACTTCCAAAAAAAAGCAACAGGTGTGTGATTATGCACCCGCACCCACCCTCCTAACCGAGTTGAGAAGTTCTGATGCCCAGGGAGAAGAAAGGTGAGATGGAGACATTAGGAGGCTAGGTCCACAGATGATGTGAAAGGTGGCAGGTTTTAGGCACTAACTCCTCCCAAGCCTTCACAGTCCTGTAATTACAACCAGCAGCTGCTGAACAGTACCTGGCTCAGCAAATCCTGGGTAAGCAAAAAGACTGCATCTCAACATTCCCTGCCACCTACCCAGCTCAGCCACTAGACCAGAATCTCAAGACAATGCACAGCTCCAAAAACCACTCATCACCCCCTCTATCAGGCAGGTACTTGCTCCTCAGAGACACCCCTCTCTTCACCTTACCTCGCTCATTCCTCAGTCCCCAACAGGTACATGAAGAGTACCAAGATCATGTAGGGGCTAAGACCAGGCTTAAATTGATCCAGCCAGCACCTCTAACTTCAACCTCCCAAATGGCTTTTCCCAGATCCAATCTTATCCACGAGGATTAAAGTCAGCTGAAACTTTTTAAAAAAAAAGATTTACTTGTTTATACATACAAGAACTGGTGTGTAGGCCAGAGGATGGGGGTTCATAATGAGAGGATTCACCAGAGACAGAGTGAGGAGCAGAACAGGCAGATCTACTGAAGTACACTGCTGAGGGGATCAGCAGGCTACAGGAGAGGTCTGCCGCACCATGTGGGATTCTCCCCGTCTGGGCATCGAACTCGCATAGCTGCTGCAGACAGCTCCACAGCGCTCAACCGCTGCGCCACCAGGGAGGCCTGAACTTATTCTTCATGCCACAGTGGCTGGTGATACCTTGATAACGCTGAGACTTAACCCCTGCACCACCAGGGAGGCCCAGCTAAAACTTTTTAAAACACTTATATGATCCCTCTTGAGACCCTCCCTAAATTCCTTCAATGTCATTTTAGCATCAGGTTTAAACCCTTAATTTAATATGGTTTACCAGGCCCTGGTCTTCCTCACCAGATTCTTTTGCTCATACGTAGTCTCCTTCACCATTTTCTGCCTGGTTATCTACAGACTAGTCACACAACTAATCATAAAGGTCTCTTCACTTCTCCAATAAACCATGTTCTCGCCCACTTCAAGATCTTTGAGTAGTATTCCCTCTGATGAAAGACCCCACCCCCAGACTTCCAAGCTCATCTTAAACTGTTCCCTCGCAGATCCTGTAAAGTAGTACAAATCTGATTATTACTACTGATTATATAACCCCAAATCCTTTTGTCCCACGTTATTTATTATCTATCCTGATAAAAACATAAGGAACTATGTGTGGTTTACCATAGTATCCCCTGTGCCTGAACATAATGGTATCTCAATAAATAACTAGTTGACTGACTAGCCATGTACCCATCTTTTTGTGGAACGTCTCTCCATGAGACCCACTATAACCCCAAGTGACCACCTAACTTGGTTTGGAGCTGGATCATGCAATCTTCCTGCATCTCCCCCAAAGGGTGAATAGTACCTGACCCAAAAGATGAGCTGAAAGAAGAGGGAAGAAGGGGTGGACAGCTCCCAAGTACCAAAAGTCATTCTTTCCTGGGAGAGGCCTG
The DNA here is from genome assembly GCA_004024925.1 of Scalopus aquaticus. Taxonomy (NCBI): domain Eukaryota; kingdom Metazoa; phylum Chordata; class Mammalia; order Eulipotyphla; family Talpidae; genus Scalopus; species Scalopus aquaticus. Next base: position 51,920 of record PVIJ01010519.1, read on the forward strand.
GAGGCTTGGATTGGTCTGTTGGAAGTCATATTACCAAGCAGGTGGCAGCCCACATACTCCCACCTAGAGACCAACATCAGTTCCCCCCAGTAAAGTACTTTCAAGGTTATTTGCTTAAGAGAGATAACAGTTCAAACTATGCCCTGCCCATGTCCATTCTGGGTGGGAACTTTTAAGAATGGGAAATAACATTCTTTAAGTATGGAGAACTGAAGGACAAGAAAATATCTGATAGAAAGAACTCACTCCCATCCAATAAATGTTCAATCAGCCTAGAATAGTTCTCAAATCGCCCCCAGTTCTCCCATTCCCAGCAAAAATTTGAGAGAGCCTTAAACACAGTTTTTATGTCAGTTGACAAAAGCAGGTCTTAGCTGCCTCCTCAAAAGAGATGCTGGAGAAAACAGTGAGGGACGGAGAGAAGATTCCCTTTTCCTTACTTAAGCTTGCCCCGTGTATATGTTGACACTCCCCATGCCCCTTGAATCACGAATGAGGCAGGACTACAGGTAACCAAAATGCCAGTGCTGGTGACTCACAACCCACCCCAAGCCGGTCAGACAGAAGCCGCCACAGCCCTTCAACCTCAGTCCTCTACACTTCCCAACACACTCCGAGGTCCGCAGGAAAAGATTCCCCGCACATCTGTAAAGTCCTTCACCATCTGCTGTCGAGAGGCGCTGCGGACCAAAGCAGGAGGAAAAAACTCCAAGACTGAGCAAAGTTGACTCTTGCAGCTCCTACCTTCTGTACCGGCCAGGGAACCGCAGCCCAGGCCGGAGATGGCGGGACCGGTCGGGACACACCCAGTTCCCGACAGTGCAGCTCCAGCGCCCGCACGAAATGCAGTGCAGCCTGGGGCGGGAGCCACGTGGACATACCCTCCCCGCCCCCACGTGGATCCGCGGCCCGCGTTCCCCCCCCACCCCCAGCCCAACCCACGTGGGTACCGGGGCCGCCTTGAGGGGGAGGGGAAGCCGACAAGTTCTCCCGGGAAAATCTCTCCCCTCACCCCACGTGGTTCCGAAGAAGCACTGCAGCTCCGGGCTAGAGCTACCCCGACTCTAATTCCTAGAGGGAGGTCTTCAACGCTCGACTCCAAGTCCGAACCTCTGACCCCCCTACAGCGGGCCATGTTTCCGACACCCGGCTCTGCCCCTCCGGCGTTAACGAGGAATAACCAGAGAGACCCGCCTCTGTCCACCTCCCCCTAAGCAAACGGCCCAGATCTACTGGGCCCAAGCCGTCTCCCGCTGCCACCCGGCATCGATTCCCGAGCGCTTCCTCCCTTTGCTGTGGCGTCCACGTGTCACCGCCCGGCACACGCCGCTTTGCTGCCAGTTGCGGGCCGCCCGCCAGCCTCTCACCTGCTCCCCGCCGCTCACAGCGCCAACAGTCCCATGCTGCGCTTGGTTCCGACTCCCCCGACCGCTGCCGCGAACTCCACCGCCAGGGTCGGGGCAGGGACCTCCACTCGGAGGCGGCGGGACTCCGTCTCTCCGTCCCCGGCGCGCCGCCATCTTGGCCCCTGAACACCCAGCGTAGCTCTGATCGCCGGCGCCGCCTCGCCCAGCCGATTGTGGGAGGGTAACTACAATTCCCGAAAGACACTGCAAAACTACGGATCACAGGAGGCCAAGCGGCGAGACCTACTCGCGCCCGGAAAGCGAGCTCTGGCCTCGCAAGGTAGACTGGGAGTAGTAGTTCCTTTAAGGGGAGACGGAGGGCACATATTATAGGCAAACTATAACGCTTAGTTTTGTGTCGCGCGGGGCCACCTAGCTGGGGAGCGCTAGGTAGTAAAACGTATATCTTTTATTTTCCTAATTTGTTCAGGTGTCGGAAGCCCTTTTTTGTATGAAGTTTTACCTGTGATACATTCTTTTCACTTTATCCAAATGGGCCTGTGTTTTGAAACAGCACACCCTAGTGGCAATCGCACTCCATGAGCCAACCCTCACCTAATCTCACACTGCGGCACTACTTCGAGGTTAATCTTAAAACACCGCATTCTCCACGTCTCTCGGGCTTCAGAAACCCATGTTGGTTTTTCATTACCAAACTTATTGCTTGCTGCTCCAGATCACCTTGCTGTCCCCCCAAAACAACAGGTGTTCTCCTGCCTTTGTTTTTCAGCTTGGAATACTAGAACCTCAACACATCTTGGATGCCAAATTTTATCCACGAAAGTCCTTTTACTCATCTGAGTAAATTTTGATCTCTCTCTGTTTCTACAGTCTATCACTATCTCTACTATTTTTTTCATTTTCCATTCAAGAGCTACTTCATTTTTCATATTAAAACAATTATTACAAAATTTAAAAATTAGTTCAAAGAGTACAAAACTCTATAAAGTAAAAGATATACTTAGCATGAAAATTCCATTACTACTCCCCAGATTTAATCCCTGTCACTTTTGGTGTGTATTCCCCACACTTTTTCTATGCATATAAAAATGTATAGGATCACACATTTTTCTTTGTTCAGAAATGGTACCATTCCATATGTATGGTTCTACAACTTGCTTTCTTTCATGTAACAATGTTAGTTCAATCAACCAAATTTTACCGAGATTAGTGAATATCAATTCCATAATATGAATGTCATCATATTTAAGTTATTGCCACTTTTCATATTACAAATTAAGTTACAAAAGACTATATATTACGTGCACATTTTTGTGCATGTGTACGCATATCTGCAATTTTGAGCAAATTTTCTATGAAACTGTTTCCTTGAAATGATATTGCTGAGTTAAAGGATGTATACATTTGAAATGTCAGTGAATAATACAAAATTTCCCATTGGGAAGGTTATATCATGTGCATTCTGAATTGAAGACCAGGAGGACCAAAGGTCGCCAAACATTGGGTACCTTCAATGAAATATCCTAACCTGACTCCATGCTCACCAAAGACACCTCTGATTATAACTGACTTTCCATATTCTCCCATTTACTGTGGGGAGGAAGTGTTGGTAAATGTCCAGTTCACATGACATATATTTCTCACTGTGAATTAATAAGTCGCATTCTGGTTTATTTATTACCTACTATATGCCAGGCATTGTTTTTGACATAGGATATATACCAATGACAAAACAAAGCAACAAACAAACAGAAACAAAAAAACCTCCTCAATGGAACTCACATTCTAGGGGAGAGACAATCTCCAAGTAAACAAAAAGTCAGAATAATTTCAGAGCCCTGTAAGTGCTATCAGAAAATAAATGATGGGCCTCCCTGGTGGCACAGCGTTAACTGCAGCACTATGAAGCTATCCAGAGCCACTAAAGCACGAGTTCCCACATGGCGCGGTGGGCCTCTCCTGCCTCTCCTGCCTTGCCCCCGCTGCTCCCCTCAGCAGTGTACTTCAGTCGATCTGCCTGTTCTGCTCCCCACTCTGTCTCTGGTGAATCTTCTCACCACCCCATACCTCTTACCTACACCCCACCTTGTATGCATAAATAAATAGATCTTTAAAAAAAAAAAGAAAAAGAAAATAAATGATGCAGGGCCTCCCTGGTGGCGCAAAGGGTTATGAAGCTATCCAGAGCCACTGTAGTATGAGTTAGATCCCCAGCCAGGGAACTTCCCACACCGCACAGCAGATGTCTCCTGCCTCACCCGCTGCTCCCCTCAGCAGTGTATTTCAGTTGGATCTGCCTGTTCTGCTCTGCACTCTATTTCTTTTTTTTTTTTTAAAGATTTATTTTTTATTTATACATACAAGCTGGGGTACAGGCCAGAGGCGTGGGGTGGCGAGAGGGTTCACCAGAGACAGAGCGGGTAGCAGAACAGGCAGATCAGAAATACACGGCTGATGGGAGCAGCGGGCAAGGCAGGAGAGGTCTGCCACGCCATGTGGGATTCTCCCTGCCTGGGTGTCGAACTCGCGCCGCCCCTTCGCCACTGCCGACAGCTCCACAGCGCAGCACTTAACCGCTGCGCCACCTGGGAGGCCCTGCACTCTGTTTCTGATGAATCCTCTCACCCCCTGCAACTCTGGTCTACACCCCAATTCTTTTATGCATAAATAAATAGATAAAGCTTTAAAAAAAAAAAAGTCTCAGCACTATCAAGCTATCACCAGCCACTGCTGCATGAATGAGTTCCATCCAGGCCAGGGAGCTAACCCACATGGCACAGCAGACCTTTCCTGTCTTGCCAGCTGCTCCCCTCAGCAGTGTATTTCAGTAGATCTGCCTATTCTGCTCCTCACTCTTTGGTGAATCTTCTTACTCCCCTCCCCACACTTCTGGCCTATACCCCAGTTCTTGTATGCATAAATAAATAAATCTTCAAAAAAAATTTTTTTAAATGCTGGAATGCAACTGAATTTTTCACTTTAAAATGGTTAATTTAGGGCCTCCCTGGTGGCCTGGGAGTTGAGTCTCAGCCCTACCACCTCAACCACCTGAGTTTGATTCCCAGCCGGGGAGTTAACCCCATATATGGTCTCCTGTCTCACTCACTACTCCTCTTGGCAGTGTATTTCAGTGGCTCTGCCTGTTCACTCTTGTTTCTGGTAAATTCTCTTACCTCTCCACACCTCTGGCCTGCACCCTAGTTCTTCCGTGCAAAAATAAAATCTTTTTTAAAAATGACTTATGTTATGTGATTTCACCTCAAAAAGAAAAAAAAAAAGTATTGTAATGGTAATTCCTAAAGGAAACATGGCCACTAGCTCTGCTTGGTGGGAGTGGGAGGGGGAGGAGAAACTTCCTCTAAGAGGTGAACTGAGGTTTGAAGGAGACATTAACTAGGTATTTAGGCAAAGAAGATGGAAAAGAATATACTGCAGAAGAGTTCAAATGTATTAACTTCCTGGAACCTCAGTTTTCTTGCTTCTTCATTAAAGATAATAGCACCTTCTTCCAAAGGTCCTCACGAAAAGTAAATGAGATTTCAGATGTGAAACACCCAGCACCAGCGTCTGGCCTATAGAGTATGCTCAGCAAGTGCTAATTTTCTTCTTACTTGTCTCCACCTTGCTTTACATGTGTAATCTAGAAGAAGGGAAACTTAGATTCAGAGCTGGCAAAGGCCCCTCTAGGATGAGTTGTAATAATTCCTTTGTTCATCTAGGTGATTGGTGATCACCAGGGAATCTGACCAAACTAGTTGTTTGGAATGACTGGCCTTAGGGGTAAGTAGTCACAGGACTGGGGAAAGACTTATTCATGGACAGTAGAGTGAAAGGGGTCAAGACAGGTATTCCCTCTCTTCTTTGCTGTTGTTAATCCTCCAGTCAATCCAGCCCCTACTGACAGTCTTGAAATAGCAGATATCCTCAAAGGAGGGGTTAATGCATAGTCAGTAGACTACAGAGTACATGGGGGGATTGGGCTAGATAACCCAGCATGCTGAGTCTCCTCTGACACCTGCACCAAGATTCAGATACGAATAACAGAGGGTAAAGCTCAAGCTAAGAGAGAGAAGTGAGTGGTCTCAGGTCATCTGGTTGGTTGGTTGGTTAGTTAGGGGCAAAGCTGGAATTCAAACCTACGTATCCAAAGTGTCAGGCCTATTGCTTAGGTTCCTTTTACTCCCTCTAATACTGATCACTGTCTTGGGGATAACGAGGAAGAGGTGCACACTGGCAGCTGGTGCTGCCAAGGAAATACTAGTGTGAATGTGGGATGGCTGTGCAGTCCTCTGCTCCCTCCCTGGGGGTGGAGGGCTCCACAAAGAGGTTGGGAAAGCTGGAGCTATGGGTGACTGGGTACACAACTCCCCTCCCCCACATTCTTAAGCACGTGGGAGTGGGTCCCCATCCTATGCAGGACCCTTCTGGCAGCCCTCAGACTCTGCATCTTCCCATCATTTTGGCTCCCTCAGCAAAAGACCTAGAAAAGGGGTCTCATAAACACTTCAGTCTCTACATCTGTAATCCTCCCCCAACTAATCAAGCCAGCTGTGCAGATGCTGTGCCAAAGTGAGGGAACCTTCTCAACCAAACCCCTCCTAAGTAACAAAGGGAAGAAGGACCCCCTCCCCAGGCTGGGCTAACAGATCTAGGATGGGGACAACAGCCCTGGTCCCCAGCCTCTACCACTGGAGCCTACCCTGAAACCTAAGGAAGAGAAGTTAGCAGCTGGGGACCCCCTCCAGAAGGGAAGGGGCCAGCTCGCTCTTCCAGACGGCTCCACTCCCCTTCCTTCTCCCTGCTAATAAGTATTTCCTGTTTATGAGCTGCTAAGGCTGGGCTTTTGGGAAGGGATGGAGAGGGCCCCTGCCCCCCTACTTAGGGCTGGTTTGGGGAGTCCTTGAGGAGTGCCTGCAGGTTGGGAGGTTCCTCTCTGGGGAAGTGGTGTTTCATCCAGATCGTCTCCCGCCTCCTATTCCCCGACCAAGACCTCAGCCCTTACAGGTAGCAGGCATTTAAGTGGTATGCTTCCTGTTCTCCCCTTTTCCCTGGTCTCCAAGGCCCTCAAAGGAGAGCAGCTTTCAGGCTGGGTGGCGGGTGGGTCAGACTGGATGGAAAAAAGGGAGAAGGGAGGAGTGAAGTGTCTTGACCGATGAGTCAGAGCCTCCAAGGGGGAATGATGGCCTGCGGATACCCCCTCCTCAGTCCAACTAGGTCTTCATTCCGCTGCTCCCTCCCCCTAGCAAAATGCAGATCCCAGACCCTTAGGCGGGGGAGGGCGGGGACCCCACATAATTAACCCTTTTAGCTCTAGTCCTAACAGGTTTAGCAGGCAAGGGAAGAGTGATTAATTTAGGGAGGGGTGAATTGAGGGGTTGCAACAAGAATTAGGATAGTACTTCTTTTCCCCACCCTAGTTAGGGCGTGAACCCGTAACAAGGGGCTTCCTAAACCCAGGCTCTCAGCAAAGAGAGTCAGGGGAGTCGGCAGTCGGCAGTCCTTTTCTCTCCCGGAGCGCGGCCGGGAGTGAAGAGAGCTACACCTCACAGCCCACCCTAGCTCCGCCTCCCCGAGTCCCGGCTCCCGCTCCAGCTAATCGACGCTCCCAGCTCGGCGGCACCGGGAGAACGGACACCGAGCGTGCGGCTCGGCCTCCTAGCTCTCCCCTCGCCCTCCCTCCGGGGTCTTTGCCTCCGTCTCCTTTTTAAAAGCTGCGTCACACGCTGGCCATTCCCTGATAGCCGCCGGCCCCTCGCCACCCGCCCGCCGCGCAGCGCACGCACGTCGCCGCTCGCGACGCGCTCGCCCGGGTCACTTTGACACGGCTCTCCCCTCCCACTAGCAGGCAATTAGCATATTAATAAAACCCGGCCCAGCCCAGCAGGAGCTGGAGAGCGGGCGCCGCGGTGCGAGCGCGAGGAGCGAGGGAGAGGGAGAGCGGGGGAAGAGGGGGCGCGCGGCGGCGCTGGCGGCGGGGAGGGGGCGGGAGCGCACAGACACGCACACGCGCACACACGGACACCCACTCCGGGGACGCACACCCGTGCGCACACACGCAGAGGCAGCTCGCCTGCCTGCCTGGCTTCCTTCCTGTCTGCTCCGCGCCTGACAGGCCCCTCGCTGCAGCCAGGGGCCGCGCGCACCGGGCTGAGCCGGGCCGGGCCGGCGGCGAGGGCTGCGGGGGCCGCGGGCGGCGGCTGCGGCTCATGCCCGGCCTGTCCCCGCGCGGGGCGGGCACCGTGACTCGGCTGGGCCCCCAGCGGCGGGCGATGTGAAGATGTCAGTGGGCTGTGCCTGTCCTGGTGAGTAGAGCGCGGCGCCCGGCCCCCTCCCTCTCCCCGCAGATCCCTCACCCCTTGTTGGCGAGTACTTGGGGGGGGGCGTCGTCGATGGCCTGGCGGAGTTAGGGGGCTCTAGGGTGCATGTGGGGCTTCAGTCTGAGGGTTTTCCCCAACTGTGGAAATGCGCAGCAGCTCAGAGGCCGCGAGGCGGGGGGTGGGGTGGG
>PVIJ01010520.1:0-59763 GCA_004024925.1 Scalopus aquaticus
CAAACTCAGCTGCTTAGAGGTGGCGCTTGTGCTGGAAATTTAGTGGGAAGTCTTCCAGAACCAGCTGGAGACCGAAGCTTTCAGGAGATCTGGAGAGTCGGGAGGTGGGGGACAGAACCCCATTTCCCTGGGTGGCTCCAGGCGCATCTTCAACGGTAGCCCCAGATGGGGGACTGGAGCAAACTCTTTTTTGTCCTGACTGCTTGTGACATGAAGACTGTTTTCAGCAGTTTTGAAAGCTCTGGGGACAAGTCCCATCGCTCACCCCTGTTCCCTACAGGCCCTGCTGCGCCTTTGCTGGCCGGTGCTCACAGCTGCTCGCGGGCCGAAGGCTCCGCGGGGGAACGAGGTGCGTTAGAGGGTTTGATGACGATGTCAGCGGCCTGACCGTATAGAGTCATCTTAATGGTGCCATAAAAGGGAACACAGACAACAGCGAGGATCGTCCCTGAGCACAGTAAATGTTTTCCTGACATTCCTTGCCCACCAGGAAACCACCCCACAAGCGCTTGCAAAACCAGTGGCCTGGTGCAATTTTATGTAAAATGCCAGCTCTTTATGGGAACTGATTGGGTTTGCAATTAACCAAAGTGCAGGATAATCATGTCCACCCCCACTGATTTATGGGGCAGAGAGTGTGCTTTTGAGAGCCACAGGAGGGACAGGGAGCTTCAGGGTTTGGAGCACGGCCAGCTGCTGTCGCTCTGGCTTCCAGATGCAGTCGCTGCGTGGCTGAACACACCACGGTGGCGTGGGGGCTTTGCTCCATCAGCAGCCAGTGCCTGCTGAGTGCCTGCCCCATGCCAGGGTTGGGGCTGGGCATGCGGAGGTGAGTGGCGCAGCTCTGCCTCCAAAGGGCTTAGACCCAGCAGCAGGCAGGGCGTGAGGAGAAAGGGCTATGAGAGGCGAGAGGTGAGAGGCGAGAGGTGAGAGGCGTGTGCCAGTAAGGGAGAGCAGGGCGGGGGAGGGAGACACAAAGTGTGACTGGGGGGGCAAGGAGACGTTCAGGAAGAAATGAGAGGCTCGTTGAGGGGCACTGTGGTGAGCAAGGTGGGGGTCTCAGGGCCTGAGACAAAGCAAGACTTGTTGGGGGCCCCTAGAATGTGGACGAGCTGAGGCTGGGCAGGTAGCCAGGGCAGGAGTGAGTATTGTCTTAAGCATCCTTTGTTTTAGTTGTAGTTGTGTGCTTATGTGTTATCAGTCAGGATCCCACCAGAGAAACAAAACAGTGGAATATACATACACGTACATACATATGTGGGTCTGCGTGCACGTGTAACACGATGCTATAGTTCAGATTGTAGCTACAACGTGTATATGTACACATGGCACACACGTGCAACACACATGCAGTACATGTGCACACATGATACACAATCATGTATGTATATGACCGTGGGGGTAGGCACCCCCACACCTCCCCTCCATGGTTGAGAATCCGTGCGTAGCTTCTGACTTCCTAAAAGCTTGGCTACAAGTAATCGTAACTGGTCTGCTGGTGCCCCCCAGCCCCCAACCTGGGAGGGGGTGCTTATCTGAGGAAGCGCCTCCCCCAGGTCGTGCCCCTGGGCTAGAGCACTCCCGCAGGGTCTCTGGGCCCCGGCTCCACCCAGGTTTCAGGGGCCTGCGGGTTTCAGAGGCGCACTGTTTTCTTCTTCGTGCCTTTGAAGAGCATTCCCTTTGCTGAGGCCAGGAACGGAGTGCGATTTGCTTCTCTGTCCTGTCTCGGGTCCCCCACCCGCCCTCCCTGTCCTATGCGTAACTCTGAGCTGTGTGTCCTATGCGTAATTCTCTGCGCTGGGCCTTTGGAGAGGCGTGCGTCCCGGGGTGCTGTGGGTCTGCGAACCGGGCATGGGTTGGGGGCACAGACAGTCTTTCCTCTGGGAATGGATGGGAAGACTTGGATTTTGAGAGTCGGGGCTCGCAACGGACACCAGACGCAAGGAGGGGAGAAGACACCCCATTAAGGCCCCAATCGGTGAAAACCAGTTTTTTGACTCAGAAATTGTTGAGAACTCTAGCAAAAGCTGAAAATAGTGGTTTCAGTTATAAGCTGGCTTATCGAAAGTCGCTTTAAAACACACACACACACACACACACACACACACACACACACAGCATGATATTTGGGACAAAACCTCTATAAGGATTTTGGACTGTGTGCCTTCTGGACAGCAGATGCAACCAAAATCAGGTCATTCCCTGGTCTGGTGGGACGTGTGGGGAGGAGGTGAGCAGAGGCGGGGATGGGCGGATGGTCTGGGGGGGCTTCGGGGTTAAATCACCCATGCAAGACCTGCCTGATAAGCAGAAATAATTCCAACTTGGCCTCCCATCTGCTCACAGGCCTTGGGAAAACGCTTCCCGAAGGCTTTACCTGCTCGCTGCCCAGGCTTGAAATAAACGCTGTTCCAGAGCCTGCCTGCTGAAGTCCGATTTTCCTCATTCTGAAAAGCCGTTAGAGGAGCCCTCCACTCGGCCATTGCAGGCCCAGGTCTCTCCTCAGTCCTGTTTGGATTATCAGTTTGGATTGGTAATTCAGTGTTGGACCCCAACTGCAAAGATGCTGCCCCAGCACCATCATCCTAACTCCTGGGCTTTGTTCCCCGACAGTTCTTCCTGGGATCTTTGCCAATTCCGTTTTTGCACTTCGGGAGGCTCAGACTTTAACATGTGTCTTTGACACTCACTGTCACGGTCTGGAGCCCTCAGAGAGACCTTCCTCCTCCAGGTTGGCCTCTCACTTTGGCATGTCTAAGCTAGTTGTAGTCAAAGTCATCAGAACCCCAAACCTCCAGTCTGCGGGAAAGGGCTGCAGAGTGTCTACACATTTACCTAAGGCCAGTGTTCCAGATGGTTCGAGGCAAAGCGGCTAAATCACCAGTTTTCCCGGAGGTCACAATGCTGTATGCAAAAAAGCCTGGTTAAAGTGTGTCTGCGTTAACTGGAAGGGGCAAAGTGGGAAATTTTTGTCCACAATTACGGAGAGTCCCTGATGCCGAGAGAAGCCTTTACGATGTGCTCTTCGGTTCTCTTTGTTCATATGGCTGAGCCCTCAATTCTCAGAGTCCTCATTGTGCATATATTTTTCTCTTCTGCTGTCTCCTATTGGCCTCCAAACGGGGTCTGTGTTTTAGGTCAATCCTCAATCTCCAGGCTGGTGAATGAAGCATCATTGACATCAAAAGAGGGTTGTTGAATGACTGATTGAGTGTATGATGGTTAATTTTTGTGTCAGCTTGACTCAGTTAAGGAATTAATAGGTAAAATATTATTTCTGGGTATGGCTATGAAGGTGTTTTTGAAAAAAATTACCATTAGAATCGAATGAATGAGAGGAGGATCACCTGCGCTGATGTGAATGGAATCAGCCCATCTATTTAGGGCCTGAATAGAACCAAGTGGTGGAGGGAGGAGAATTTGCCCTTTTTGCTTGAGGGGGCACATCTACCTCCTCCTCAGCTTAGTTCTTGGGGCTCCTGGTTCTCTCACCTTTGGACTTGTATGGGGATTTATATCCTGAGGTTCTCTGGTCTCAGGACTTTGGATTTGAGCTGAGTCATACTACTGGCTCTCCTGAGTCTCCAGCTTGCAGATGCAGGCTGTGGGACTTCTTGGCTTCCATGGTGGCAAGAGAAAATTCCTATAATAAATCTCCACTGATCTACCTACCTACCTATCTACCTATCGTCTATCATATTTTTCAAATAGCTGCTTTATTGAGATGTAATTCATATACCATCTCCTTAAAATTGCTGTTCTATACTCTAAATTGTCCCCTGTAAAGTACATTATTATGTGACTTTTAATTTTCAAAAAAGATTTATTTATTTATGCATACAAGAACTGGGGTGTAGGCCAGAGGTTTAGGGGCATGAGAGGATTCACCAGAGACAAGAAAGGGGAGCAGAACAGGCGGATCTACTGAAATATACTGTTGAGGGGAGCAGCAGGGAGACAGGAGAGGTCTGCTGTGCCATGTGGGAAGCTCCCTGGCCGGGGATTGAACTCGTGCTGCAGCAGCTTCATAGTGCTGGGACTTAACCCCTTGTGCCACCAGGGAGGCCCCAATATGGTGACTTTTAGCATTTTCACAATTGTTCTGGATTTTTAAAGAAAAGGAACAGAGTGTTTCAACTTGATTCTGGAGACAAAAATACTCCCTTCAGGAACACTTTTTAAAATGCAGTAAAATATACATGACATTTGTCATTTTAACCTTTTTAAATGCACAGAAGGATGCTTGTAAAAGTGCTGTTGTGTACCCTAAGGGTGCACACTGGGGAAACAAGTGAAGTGGGGAACACAGCCCCAAAGTAGAGGTTCTCCAAGGGTCTGAGCCAAGGCCAGCTTTCACATTTCCAGTGCTTGGGGGAGAGATGTGGCCTCAGAGTACAGGACCTTGTGTGAATTCGGTGGTGCCCAAACCGGCCTTCACCCCACCTGGGAGTCCCTCCATCCATCTCAGGCTTGGCTACCTCGGCAGTTTCAAACTGCTACACGAATCCCTAGATGCTCTTATCGATTTGTGGGCAGATCCCAGACCATTTCTGGTCTGTGCATCACTCAGTAGTTTTTTTAAGATTTATTTATTTATGCATATAAGCTGGGGTGAAGGTCAGAGGTGTGGGGCGGTGAGAGGTTTCACCAGAGACAGAGTGGGGAACAGAACAGGCGAATCTACTGAAATACACAGCAGAGGGGAGCAGCGGGCGAGGCAGGAGAGGTCTGCTGCGCCACGTGGGAAGCTCCCTAGCTGGGCATCGAACACTCACCGCAGCTGCCGACAGCTCCACAGTGCTCTGCTCAACTCATTGCGCCACCAGGGAGGCCGCATCACTCAGTAGTTAAGCAACACTACCACAGGGGAAACTTCTAGAGAATGTTTTCTTCCTGGTTAGCTTTCTTCCACACAGACTCTTCTCTCCTAGAGGAGTCCCAAGGGACTTAGTCACCTCCTGGGCTCGGCGGTGGCCTCTGAGCTTCCCAGTGAAGCCGCACTGCCTTGGGGAGGTGAATGCCAGACCCCGCCGGTGGGCAGCTTGGGAGTGGAGCTGGCCAGAAGCCATGGGCCCTTTCTTGTCTGCAGGGCTGGGCCCTCCTGCTCCGCCTCATGTGATGTCAGCTCTGGATTCCTGATCTCTGTGGATTCTCCTGGCTCCTGAGACCCCCAGCAGGCTGGGCGAGGGAGGAAAGCAGGACTGGGCACTTCCAGGTCTTCTGGCAACAGTTACAGAGGGGCAGTGGGGAGGTGAGGAGAGTTCCTGAACGCACAGTCATAATCACAGCAGACGGCTGGAAAACCTTTATTGAGATGTACCAGTCAAACCGCATAGTTGTTAAGCAGCCATAACTAGGTCTTAAATGATTAGCTCAGCTGGTCTCTATTTAACATAATAGCTGCCTATTAAACCCAAATTAAGTACAGAGTTAAATGTCTCTAGAATACAAAAACCCCAGAAGGACTGCCAAACCCAGATGAAACCTCTGCCTGGAACGAGCTGCAGTGTGTCTGCCTGGTCTGGGCTGCGGTCTGTATAAAACAGGAGCCCCACCCAGGGCTGCCGTCTGGACCGGGAGAATGTTACTTCCCAGGGTTGGACGGGGTGGGGGCAGGTTTTGCAATACATTGCAGTCCTGATTATGTATATATGCATCTATCTATCTATCTATCTATCTATCTATCTATCCATTTTTTGTTTTATAGACACTCCCAAATAGGCCAGAAACACAAGTGTTGTGAGGCTCCGGGGTCTTGAATATGAGAATGACTGCAAGCTCTGGACCTTTTTCTTCTCTACTCCCGCTTCCTGCCAGAGACAGGTCCTGATCCTATGCTTGACCATAGTGAGAGACTTCCAGCCCTCCCCCCAGCCCCCCAGACTCTTTACAAACTGTCCTCTAACCTGCTAGTGGTCATTCATGCGTTCCTCATCCATCCATCCATCCATCCATCCATCCATCCATCCATCCATCCATCCACCGATACACCCCCATTCTTCCTTCCTTCCTTCCATGCACCCATCCATCCATCCATCCATCCACCCACCCACCCACCCAAGAGATACTTTGTGCTAAACACTCAGGTAGGGAGCGAAACCAAGCCCGTGGGGCTCATGTTTTGGTGGGAGAGTGTTGAGCAACCACCCTACGCCAAGCGGGTTCATCTTCAGTCCTAGAAGACTTGTTTTGTTAGTCGTTTTCATGATGTTGTTGTGTTCCACTGTACTCCGCCAAAATCTGTCATCCTCCGCCACACACCGCCACTCACTGCCACGCCTGCCACGCCACGCCAGCCACGCCACACCTGCCACGCCATGCCACACCATGCCACGCTTCTCTGCTGCTGCTGCTGCTGCTTTATGCCTCAGTCTTGGCTCAGGTACGTCCACTGAGTCACACCCACACCCTTCTTCAGGTGCCCACCATCAGGCATGCGTGTAGGTCTGCAGAGGTCCATCATGGAGGGGAGGGCGGAAAAACCTGATAATTTTTTCATTACTCTACAGAGAGGCCATCAGACCTCTGCCTCTTTGCATTCTCTCTTCCCTGATCTCTTAGCCTCCACTGATACAAAGTCTTGTTTCTCTCCATTCCATTTCCTGCATCTTCCTTCTTCCTCCCACTGTAATTGCTATTTTGGTTTTGAGCATCACCTGATTTCTCCTCAACCAGAGGAGATTGACCAAATCGAGGAACCCTCCATGTCCAGGACAAGTGATGAATCATCTGTGCTCTGTGAGGATAGTTTCATTCGCTAAGGCAGGAAGCCATTCTCATGCACAGCTTGGACCACCAGGGCAACGTGGCTGAGAGCAGCAACCCTGGCTTCATTTTCTCTTCGAGGGTGGGGTTGGAGCTCATCTTTGCTACCTGCTGAAACTCTTCCCGAGAATGACGATGTTGCTGTTCCATTGGGAAGACCCAATGGTAAGGACAGGCAAGGAATGTCCAGTGTCGACCAGACAATCAATTCTGCTTTCCACACCTAAAAAGAGAATTCATTTGCTCTATGTAATTGACTAGATACATGTTTGCTTTATTCATTCATTTACTCATTTGTCTGGGAAGATCTATTTGGAAAACTAATTTTTGCTTTATTGAGAAGACAGTGTAATCCATAATGAGAAACTTTCCACCTTCATGCTGGGTGGAGACGAGGGTCAGCACCCCGGTGGTGGAGCACCACGGCCCCCGTGCCCTGGCCCTGCTCTGGCCAGAGGGTCTGGGAGCAGCTGTCCTAGCCCCAGGTCACCGTCTATGCCGAAATCCTGTGAGCTTCTTAGCACTTGGTGAGAAATGCTAGATCCATTTTTTTTTTTTTCATCCTTAGTGTTGTTGATCTCAGCTTGAGGTCAAAGTCTCAGTGGTCTGACAGCTTGGTTTGGGGTTCTAGTTATGCCTCTTTGCAAGCTGCGAATTCTGGGGCTGCTTGCCTTTCCTTTGCTGTGGCTTCTCAAGTGTAAATTGTGGGATCATAATGTCCCCTCCCTGGTAGCTGCGTCCTTCTGAGGATGGCGGGGGATGGTGTGTTTCAAAGCTCTGGGCACAAGGCCCCTGCCTCGTCAGCTGCTCCTTCCCCATCAACAACAGTCTCCTTGTTCTCTCCCTCTTGTTCCTTCTCATTGTTCTTTCCTGTTGTTCCGTCTCTACCTGCCGCTCAAATATAGGCTCCCCCAAGGATTCTATCCTTAACCTGTGTTTCTTCCCTTTTACTCCACATTTATTTTGGGGGGGGGGTGACTTAATTTTACAGTGTCAACTCCCTTCTTTCTTTGACCCCCAAATCTAGGCCCCCGACCAGCCTACACCCTGCAAAGCTCAGATCACAGTGCAAAGACCTGTGGGTGTTCTCATGTGGACATCTCACCCCTACATCTGGACTCATCTTTCTATCCCACCCCTTCACCCCAATGCCATCAATTCAGCCTTCCCCGGCTTTGGGGTTCAGTTTCCACTTCTTTGACCTCCTAGTCACTACTCTCGGCACCTATCAATGTCTCTTATATGACACAATGTTTGACAAGTTTTAAAGAGTCAATCAGGTTATAAACTCTTGGTCTTAAAACTTCTCAATGGAAAAAACTACTCTTATCTTCTGCTTCTGATACTGTGTGCGAGTTTCCCACTCCAGGAACCTCTCTAACCAACCCCACTGGCTGGCGCCCAGTCACCTCCTTTTGGATTTAGCACAGACCTTACAGGTTAAGGGTTCAGGCCCACAAGACTGTCCCCCACTCCAGACCCCAATTGTCACAAGTGGACCCTCATGTTACCCACAACTTTTATCTGACTTGGCTGCAAATCACTTTCTCAAAACCCCACATTTCATAATTTGCTAAAACTGCTTACAGAACCCAGGAAAACAGGATAGCAATTAGGAAAAGCTGATAGAATAGATGCCTAGGGCAAGGTGTGGGTGGGGTGTAGAGCTGCCAGTCCTCCTCGGGGACAGCCCCCCTCCCGCCCCCTGCCGTCCAGCCCCCAGCACCTCCAAACCCTTCAGTTAGCTTTTTAAAAATGGAGTCTTCGTTATGGGTTAATGAGATCATTGGCCGCTAGTCATTAGTTCAAACTCCAGTGCTTTTTCTTTTCTGGGAGGTCAGGGGCGGGGCTGAAAGTTTCAGCCCTCTAGTCACCCATGGTTTCCCTGGCAACCAAGCCCCTCCCTTTCAGGCATCACCTCATTAGCATAAACTCAAGTGTGGTTGAAAGGGGTTTATCGTGAATAACAAAAGACCCTCCTCTTGCTCCTGTCACTCAGAAATTCCCAGGATTTTAGGCACTCTGTCCAGTTACTGGGGATGAAAACCAAATACATATTTGCTTTCATTTGATCACACTATCACACCTTTCCTTAGCATGCCAAGTGCAATGAGAGCACCCTGTTGGGGGCCTTCCCCTGCTCAGTCATTCTTTGGCTCTTCTGGCCCTGCCTTAGTTCACACCATTGTTGATTGTCTCCAGTGAAATCAGTGCCAGGGAGAGAAGTGACTTTTCCCTCAAAGAATAGCACCTTTCTGACAAAAGCAGAGCTTTAAAACAGCTCACAACTCAGTACGTGGCAGGATATTACTGGCTACTGGAAATCAAGGTGAATTTTGAAAATGGACAGAGGAGGAGCTAAGAGCCACGGGTAATATCAGCACATCTAGAGCTTTGTGCTCACAGGTCCAGGCAGTGAGGGGGTTTACTTCCAATAAGAGGGTTAGAAGAGTCTGAATTGCAATTTGACTTTACCTTGAACATGTGACTTTTCTCTCTGAATGTCAGTTTATTTGCCTTTCTAGTGATGGGGAGCTCCTAGGGAGCACTTTCGAAATTTGTGGGGCTATTTTTGGCTGTCCCCGGGCTGGGGCAGGGTTCTGCTGACATTCAGTGGGAGAGAGCGGGGTGCCAGTGTCCTCTTCTGCCCACATCTGGGTTCCACGCCCACCAACTTTACAAGCAGGTTAAGAAACTCGTCTGCCACCTGACTCGTACTTATAATCCAAACCATTGCTTCATGCTTTCAACATCCACTGAATTTTCTAGAAAGATAAACACCATGTAAGCAGAACAAAGCAAGTACTTGGTAGTAAAGCTATTCCCAGTATTTGGGGGTGCTAGTGAACCCTCTCTAACTTCCACATTTGTGGGTGCCGGATTCTCGGTGATTGTATTGTTAAAGCACTTATTTAGCCCTTCCTTCAAGATGTCAACTAGAAAGAATAAGTGTGGGCTATATAAAAAACTGGATGTAAGCATCTGTTTTATTTAGTATTTGCATATTGAAATTCATTTTATTTTATTATCAATTATTTATATAATAAGCGCGTTTATCCCTAAAATTATGTCCTTTGTACGGTTACACAGCTATAATTCTACTTAAGAATAGCAAATGGGATATTGCAAAATATTTCCCATAAAAATGGGATATTGGGTTTAATAGGATTAGGAAACTCTGGGCTAAATAATTTTTAGGCAAAGGAAGTGACATTAAATAAAGCAAAAGTTCAGCCAGGACGATAACCGAAGAGATTGTGTGTGTGTCCTCTATAGCGGCAACCCCTGCTCGGGTTCATTCACCCCTGCTCCCCTGCCGCTGCTCCCCCACGCCCGTTCCTCCTCCCTCCCCCCGTTTCAAACAAATGCCAATTACAAAGCCCGCTATATCTTCATCTCCACTGGGAGTTGAGTCCACCCTCATAATCTTCCTTGGCAACTGTTGCTAGGAAGATGCTGCCTCTTGAACTGACCTTCCAAAGACTTGAGATCACAGCTGGTTGTTTCCTGGCTGCCGAGATCAAATTTGCCTAGCGAGAGTGATGGAGAAGCATGCAAACAGCACCAGCGCAGGCCACACAGGCTGCTAGGACGCTTGTGAGACGCGACTAGGTGATCATCTTCTTCATGTCTGGAGGCCTGGGAGAAAACAAGGACCCCCACGAGTCTAGCCACTGCGCTTTTTTGTTAGAACAGCGATGGAGGCGCCAGGAGGGGGCTTGCTCATTTGGCCTCTCAGGAAGTCCAGAGCAGCTTCGTGACTCTCGGGCAGGTCGTGCCCTGGTTTCCCGGCTCCCACTTTGGCCTGGACATTCTTTGATCCAACTGAAGGGTGATAATGATGACGATGATGATGATAACGAAGATGCCATTTGCCGATGCTCGCTTTGTTCTGGCATGGTCCTAAGTGGTCACGTAATTACCTCATTTCATCCTCACGGCCACCCCGGGGGAGAGAGATCACCCACTCTGCTACGGCAAACGAAGAGACTGGCCCCCAAGCTGGCTGTGCACCGCCATTGCTCTGTTTTATTCACTGACATTGATCATTTGCTTCTGGTCTGACACATGCAGGTGACAGTGACGCAATGAGATTGGTCTGTCCATCCACCTGTCTGTCCGTCCGTCCATCCATCCATCCATCCATCTATCCACTCATTCATTCATTCACTCACTCATTCATCTATTCCTTCTTCATCACATGTGACCCCACACTGTGCTTACTTCCATATTCACAGGGAACATGGGTAGGACCCACACTCCCCCGGGGAGCGAGGGTCCCGTACCACCATCATTATCACCAGTATCTCTACCAACACTACCACCACCTCCACCACCACCACTATATCATCACCAGCATCTCCCCACCACTAACGTCACCACTTCCCACCATCGTCTCCCCCACCCCATCTTATCTACACAAACACCACCCTCGACACCCTTGACTGGGCGCTTGTCACATGCCAAACACCATGCTACAGTCGACAGAGGTTTAACCCTATGACGCTTCTCAGTGGGGCGCACTCTTCCTGATGTACAGCGGAGGAAACGGGGCTCAGAGAAGTTAGTTTGTGCAAGATGACACGGTGAGGCCACGGAGCCCAGCCTGCGTGTCTGTCCAACAGGCAAAGAGCAGCAGCTCAGAGAGGAGCCCCCAGGCACGAGGTATGTGCTGGAGGCTTGTTTCACATGCAACTGGGCCACGCTCTCTGGGCCTGAAAACTCCTGTGGGCTGTGACCAGCCCCAGCAAACTGTTCTTCCTTCCTCCCTCTGACTTTTGTTCACACATTCTGGACTGCATCGCTTTTCTGGTCAGAACAAAATGGAAATGTTTTATGTCCCCTCTTTTCTGAGCTTTGGATCTGTTTGCACACAGATCTGGAAGCAGATGGAGCTGATAGAAATCCCAGATGATGCTGAAATTTGAAAGCTCTGGGAAAACACCCATGTAGTATAAATTCCTCTGAGCAGGAGGATGGGAGGGAGGGAGGGAGAGAACTCACCAGAGGGAGAGCCTGATGACCGTTCTCTGTACTCTTGAGTCTCGCTGTGCTAGGAACACCCTGGGTCAGTAGTTTCTGTTCCTTGCAGCTGAAAGAAAACGAGGAAAACTGTAAAGTGCTTAGCTGAATGTCTGGCACCTTGTAAATGCTCAAAGTGTCGTTCCTTTCTGATAAACAGCATCTCCTCCCTCATCGCACCTGCCACACTGGCTATTCCCGAAGTGCCCACGTGGCTTTTCTGGAGTGGGGTCGAGGATGAGACATTGAGCACCTTCTCTGCTCCTTCTCTCTGGGTGCCTCCCCTGCTCCGCTGCCTTCTGTGGAGCTCCCACCCTGCCCATTTGTGAGTGGTATTTCAGTCAGTCTTCCCATCAGCCCAGAGAGAGGGGTGTTGTCACCAGATCTAAAGGCAGATGAGGCTCAGAGCAGGTGAGCAACTTCCCCAAGTCACACAGCCAGTCAGGACGGAGCTAGGAGTTGAGCTGAAGGACTTGAACTCCCAAGGTGTAGTCCCAGAAGAGTCTCTGGGGAGTATTACAGTCTGGAGAGACGGCTGGGAATTTGTACTGGGTGGGGGGGTCTGTGCAGGAGATGGAGGGAAAGGAGCGTGGGGATATGTCCCCCCCTCCAATGTGTCAGCAGCAAAATGCGTCCTCTGCTAGCTATGCAGAAGGTTAGTCCAGTTCTCTTGCAGCAGAAGCAGGTGCAAGCTCTGTGAATCCTGCTGGCCCCAAGCCTTTCAAATCCCTGCGGAAGACAGTGCCTGGTTTGGGTAAAAACTAGACTTTTATTTACAGGTTGATAGATTCCTTGTGAAATAGAAGATCCTATTGTTGAACCCAAATGTAGCAGTGTGATTTTGTTAAGAAACAGAAATCCAAGGCAGAAGCGGTTGAGGTGGAGTGACCTGGGGTCTCCTTCCCTCTTTCTGGGGGGCAGCTCCCCCAGGATGTGTGTAGGCACAAGTGGCTTGGGTCTCCAGTACTTTGCCTTGTGGTTGGGCCCAAAGGCACACCAGGCCAGCTGAAAGAAAACCATGCTGTCCCCACCTCCTTCAGTAAAGACGACCCTCTTTCCAGGGGAGGGAAGTCCGGGAAGTACAGGATTCGAACCCTGGACTCCCTGGGCTCAAAATCACTCTGCGGTTCCAGACCTCTGGGGCAGAGGCCCCGACGGCCTGGGGAGAGTCTTTTTGAGGTAAAAATAGTGGCAGGCGAGGCGACTGGCACCGGAAGCAGCAGCCATGAAGGCGCACACAGTTTCCCTCTGACCACACATGGGGGGCCTGTCCTCCTTCCCCGCCGGGACAGGGGGCCGCAGGCATCTGCCCGCCTGAGACGAGACGGGCCGCATACCTGTGGGCTGGGGCCTGTCTCACACCCAAGCAATGCCATTTGCAGATGGGGAATGGAGAACATGTGAGAAGACAGGAAGGGGAAAAACCAGCAGACACATGGGCGGCATCCTGGGAGGCAGGGTGGTGCCCAGGGGAGAGAAAACAGGCCTCAGCCGGGTCAGGGCGGAAACACAGAGGCCCAGGCTTGATTTGCTGGAAGGAACCACGCTGGGCTGGGGAGGAGAGTTTGACATGTGTGCAGTGGCTTCCGAGGGAGCCGGCCCTTGAGCTGAAAGGAAGGGCGAGCACCTTTTGGAGGGCGGGGCGAGCCTGCATTGGCCCTCGAGCCTCCCAGGCAGAGCTCCCGGCCACACACAAGGCCTCAGCGTGGGGGCAGCAGTGACCCCGGGAAGAAATTCACGGGTCCTGCAAACCGTGGGGTGTGAAGGTCTCAGACCATCTCTGTCCTCTGCCTCTGCCTGAAAATAATGCAACTGGGCTGCTGAGGTCTTGAGCGGCTTGTCTGGGGGAGAAGATGGCCCCTGTGGTTTCTTCTACCTTCCTGGGACCCACTCACTGTCCGCCTAGGCAGCTGGCGCCTGCTCCGTTCAAGGGCAGTGCTAGGGACCTTGGAGGGGGCTTGGGAAGGCGTGGCCCTGGAGTCCATTGGGTCAGCTCCCACAGCCCTCAGGTGACCCTCGTTAGGTGTGCTGAGCTGCACTTACAGGTGAAGACATTGTGAGATGTTTCTTGAGGTGCTTGGATCACGGCCACCCAGCCTTCAGCGTCCTAGGACAGCTTGAGGCTTTGGGGACCGCCAGGGACCCTGCCTACCTAGCCCCGGAGACCTGTGTTGCAGCCCAGAGATAGGGCCACTCTCTGCTCGCCTGTGCTAACTTGTTCATCATGGGTGACACAAAGGGCTCCCTCTGCAGGGAATGTGGGTGGGGTAGCTCCGCCGCAGCCCTGGCTGTTCCCTGGGTAAGGTCGTTACCCACAGGTAGGAAGTGGGGGTTGGGTGGGGAAGATGGTGATGTTGGAGGGGATGGAGGGGATGGAGGGGATGGAGGGGATGGAGGTGATGGTGGTGATGGAAGGGATGATGGTGTGATGAGGAAGGGAACAGCAGTGGTGGTGGTGAGGACGCTGGCATAGGACCCCCGAGTTTTTGAAAAGTTTGAGTTATGACCTTCTGATTTTACAAAACGCCCGTCTAGCCCCTGCTTGCGCCAAGCCAAGCGAGTCCCAAGAGGATTTTCTGCTTTTACGACAAAGCCGAAAGCCAAGGCGGCGCTTTGCGGCGGGGCTGGGCTGCGGCGCGGGCTGGGTCCTCGGGGCGCCTCTGGGCGGGCGTGGACGCGACTCTCCCGCGTGGCTCCTGCGGGCGTCGTCGGCCACTTTGTGTTTCCAGGTAGTCTGGGTAGTTACTTTCTGGGCCGGGAAGGGCTCCTGAGTGTTTCCACATACACGAGCGGTCCTGGTGCTTCGGTTTGCGCCATTTCCACGCCGGACGCGCTGCTCTCGGCGGGCAGGGGAATCGCATAATAACAACGGCTTTAAAAAATTATTTATTTATGCAGACAAGAGCTGGGGTGTAGGCCAGAGGTGTGGGGGGTGAGGATTCACCAGAGACAGAGTGGGGAGCAGAACAGGCGGAGCCACTGAAATCCACTGCTGAGGGGAGCAGCGGGCGAGGCAGGAGAGGTCTGCTGCGCCACGTGGGTCACATCCGTGGCCGGGGGTGGAACTCGTGCCATAGTGGCTGTGGATCGCTTCATAGTGATGCGACTTTAATCCGTTGTGTCACCCGGGAGGCCCCAACAAGGGTTTTTTTATACCAGATGATAAGGAGATAAAAATTAAAGGAAAAAGAATTCAGGATAAATTATATTAAGTTTATATATAGAAAGGCTATATTAAAAATAGCATTAATAAAGCTGTATACTATATGAATATATGCATCCATGCATATATATGCTTTCATAAGCAAGGAGAGAATTGTCTATTAAGTTGAAGCAACGCTGGTGTGTCTGCTCAGCCTTCGCCGGGCATGGAGAGTGATGTCCCGATGGCTACAGCTGGGTGGGGATGCCAGTCCAGCCCTTTGGACTTGTGGCCAGTCCGCCCCTTGGAAACCACGCTGTGGAGCTGTGGGACTGGCTCCCAGACGTGACCTGGGGAGCGGGTGGTCGTGAGAATCTGTACCTTGGAATCAGGTGGCCCTCGATTTGACCATCACCTACTGCATTAAATGACTACTGCATCTCTCTCTGCAGGACTCCAGCTCTGCCATGGTAAACTTGTGAAGTTGGCAGTAATGATGATAATCCCCCTTCGTAGGGGTGTGTTGTAAGGTGCTGCATATAAAAGGTTGAACGTGTCATCAGTCCTCAGTGAGTATTACTGGCCGAAATGGTGGTGGTGGTGGGGACGGGATCGCCTACTCAGGATTATTACCTCTGGTTATACACACATACAGGCGTGACTGAATGTACATGAAAAATGAAAAATATACACACACACGTACACGTGTGTGCAGTTGCACATATGTTATCTTTTCATGCACATGCGTCATGTCCTGGATTATGTGCATCTTTTCCCATCTCTGGGCTCAGTGTCACCATGGACTGCTTCGCCATGTCGGCAGTATTTTATAGTCTGGAAAGTGGCAAACTTACACTCTGCTTCTTATACTGTGACTGTGCGCCTCGAATCTCCAGGGATTCTGAATCCCTGCGGGACACACCACATGCACCCTGTGGTCCCCCGCGACCTGCCTGTGTCTCTGGTGTGGGCAGCATGGCTGGCTGGCAGGGGTCAGTGGGGTGCAGGAGGAGTTGGGGAGAACACAGCGGAGGAGATAGCAGAACTGGACCAATGGAAGAGAAAGGAAAAGTTATTTCAGAAAAGCTGGTAGACAGCAGCCCGGAAGGGAGGGAAGGATTGAGAGTTTGGATGGGCAGACGGGTTTGGTGACAGGAAAGAAGGAACCTAGAAATAAAAAAATCCAAACACAAAATGAAGTTTATAGTAAAAGGGGACCCCAGGTGATTTCAGACCTCTGTTGGCAGTGCCTTTTCGAGTTCCATTCTTTTAGATGAGTTGTATTTGTCTAAAATGTTGCTTAGAAAAACAACAAAAATGGAATCAATCTAATGTCCAAGAGTAGGGAACAGGTAAATGGGATACATTCATTTGCAGAATATTTTTAGATAAAAAATGATGGAACATTCCAATAAAGTATAGTCAGAACAATGATAAAAAGTGTGAAAACCAGAATGGTGTTATTTATAATGCTAAGAGAAAAAGGCAGGTTAAAATGGTGTGTATAATCACACCACACAGAAATGTTTCGAAGGATATCCTGTTAAAACACTGAAGGAACTTACTTCTGGCAGGATGATTTTTTTCCTTCCCATTTCGCTTACTAACTTTTCTATTTACAATACTTCTTAATTAAAACATGGAAACATTTAAAATATTTTATCCACTTTCCCCCTCTCCACACACAATTTTTTGGTCTTTACTAAACCTTTAAGGTCATGTCCTCTTTAAGATGATTATGATTATTAAAAAAAGATCAGGGGCTAACAAAGGATTTTCTCTTCCTTGCAAATTTATCTCTCAAAAGTCTTATATTAATGGAACAAATCACAGCATTAACTCTCGAACACTCAGTAAATTCCATTGAGAGGAAGTCTGCGTGGAGTTGGCTCCCTAAAGAATTGTGGCCTCTGGGTGGGTACTGGGGAGCTGGCATGGGGCCTTGTTGAATGCTGACTCCCAGAGCAGCTGGAAAAGCTGGAACTTTCCATCAGAATGACAAGGCCATTCGAAGCATTCTGGCCTCCAGGACACAGGCCTGGCGAGCTGAGGCCGCAGCTCTCAGGGCAGCGGCTGCGTCTGATGAGTGGCAGGTGTGAGGAGCCGGCCAGCTTTCCTGTGGCGAATCCTGACTCACAGGTGGAAGATGCATTTCTGCCCATGGGGAAGCACTTAGCAGGAGGCAGAGCAATGAGCTGAGCTTTCCAGAATGCGGAAGAGGCATGAATGAGCAGGCGCAAGGAGCCGCTCTGTGACTCAGGCCATTTCGTGTGCAGTGAGAGAATCGGGCATTTCCTCCGGATGCCATTTTCTTGAGCAGCAGGACGGAGTAGCAGTGAAGGGCCTGGGGCTGGGTGAAGGGGCTTGGGTTCTAGCACTGTGTGTTTTGGTACTCACCTACTCCACGCCTCAGTTTACCAGTCTGTGAAATGGACTCAGGGTCATTGGGAGATTAACAAGCCATAGGTGTTGGGCTTACAGCAGCCTTGGCGCGAAGGAGCTGCTGTGGAGATGTCCGGTGTGTCATTATCTCTGGGTTCTCCCTTCTCCCCAATTCCCCAGTCTTTGCTCTTCTCCCTCTCCCTCCTTTTCCTCTCTGCTTATTGCATCCTCCCCACATTGTAGATTCCATACCCGATGGCTCACTCCCCGCATTCTGAATGAAAACTGACTTTTTCATGGCGCTTTTTTCTTTCAGGGTAAGGCCTTACTTTGTGATACTGGCACATGTTCCTCCTTTACACGATTTACTAAGTGATTGTGTTAAGTGCGTTGTTTCCTGAGTGAGCTCTTGTTCCTGCTCCTCAGCACCTTCTGTTAGCACCTACGAGGGGTGAGAGTGAGTGTGTACTCACATTATTTCATCTCCTGGCTTTGTCACGCCAGCCTCTGAAAGGTCAAGTGACCCGCTGGATGGCAGGTGTTAGTCGCTGCCCCGGGTCAGGGTGAGGGCAGTGACGCCATGCAGTTTTCTCTGATGCCAGTGACCTTCCCGCATTGCCTATGGGTCAAGCCAGAGTCCCGTCCCGGGAAGGGAGCTTCCACAGCTGGCCAGTGGGGATTGCTGCAGCTGTTCTTCTGTAGCAGAAGAGGGGTTTTCATCATTTTTATACCATTTACGCAACATGGGAACAGCCTTGCCAGTAGCTCCGTGTTGGCTGTAAGGTTATTAACTGAGAGGAAGATGATTATGTCTGCTGTGTAGGTAGGTGATGGGTGGGTGCATTCTGCAAGAGTGTGTGTGGGTGTGCGCGTGCGCGCACATGCATGCACGCACGCACACACACATGCACTCACACTGGCAATTCACGAGGACTGGTGTAAGACGCAGGAGTTACATGTGGTTCATCCAGTTTCAGATGAATTTAGTGATGTTGCCCACAGCTGGGACGGGTGGAGGATGGGATGGGTGGGTCGTAGGGAGGGAGTCAAGAATCGTGGAGAAAGGCTTTCTTCTTCCTTCTCTGGAACATTTCCTCTGTGAGCAGCAGAGATCTGCACACACTCAGGTTCTTGAAGTTCAGATCCTACCCTAAAAAGGTTTTTAGCAAAAAGTTTCCACTTTTCTCCAAGTAAGCAAGTCTCTCCCCATCAGGCCCTTCCACTGGCTGCTAGGACAGGAAGGCATGCAAAAAGTCACCTTGAGGGCCTCCCTGGTGGCGTGATGGGTTAAGTCTCAGCCTATGAAGCTATCCGCAGCCATGGCAGCACGAGTTCAGTCCCCGGCCAGGGAGCTTCCCAGAAGGCGCAGCAGACCCCTCCTGTCTTCCTGCTGCGCCCCTCAGCAGTGTATTTCAGTAGATCCGCCTGTTCTGCTCCCCACTCTGTCTCTGGTGAATCCTCTCACCGCTCCTCCACACCTCTGGCCTGCACCCCAGCTCTTGTATGCATAAATAAATACTCCTTTAAAAAAAAGAAAAAAAAGTCACCTGACATTGTATTTTCCTAAAATATAGCATATAGAACTTCTAAAGTCTTTTTATATTTGTCATTTAATCAACCACCATAATACATTTTTAAGCAAGATATTCAGAGTTGTGTCTGACTCAAGGTCATGTTCTCACAGGGTCAGAGACCACGCATTTCAAATTTTGATGCACTCAGTCAAAATGCCTCCCCAAAGCTGCACGGATTTTTACTCCTACACCCAGGGGCCAGGGGTCCTCATTTTCTCACACTTTGGCAACACGGTTTTTAAATTTGGCTTGTTTGATGGATTAAAAATATCTCCGCACTTAAGATAACATTCCCCATCTACTAGTGAGGCTGGTCATCTCTTCATGCATTTATCATCCTTTTAGGCTTATTTTTTGAATACTGGTGTTTGTAGTCTGATCTTGTCCTAGGTGAGGTTTAAGCAGGTGCATTTCCGTGTGCCATTGTATTACCTTGTTGCTGCTTTTACTGTTTATTTTTGAGTTATTTTCTTAGTGGTTGCCTTGGGTCCCATTCATGGCTTACTTTGTAGCTCTCTAGTGCAGATGAAACACCTTAGTGACCTATGTCTAAAACCTCTGCTTTGTGATATCTTCATCCCCTCCTTTTTGCCATTATTACCACAAATTACATACCGCACATGACCAACACAGAACATTTACAGTTATTTTAGATAAACTTACATGCGTTTATAATTTGGAAACATGTTACATGTTTTTATAAACTTTTTATATCCTGTTATAATTTAGAAAACCATTAATAATTAATTTTATGCAGCTTTCCTTTAAAGTAGATAGGAGATAAAAGAACTTGCAAAGAAAAAATAAATTTATATTGTCCTTTATATTTATCTCTGTAGTTAATTCATATGGATTTCTTCGTGTGGATTTTTATCTCTATCTGTAGGACTTATATCTTTTCGGGTATGTCAGCTAGTGAAGAATTCTCTCAGTTTTAAGACACCTGGGAATGTCTTATTTTTCCCAGATCACCCTGAAATTCCTCATGGTTTACTATATAATATGCTTGTGTTAGTATAAGAAAAGTAAAAATGCCAATTTGAGTGTTTCGCAGGCAGCTTTCCTCCTACCTGGCTCTTTTGGCCGCCAGAGCCCTGCTTCCTTCCACGTTGTGGCTCCACGGCTTTGCCTTTTCGCATCAGGTACGACAGCAGGCTGAACACGAGTTTCCCACCTGGGTTGGATCTGTGCTCCTCCCACTCACCTTCACTTTGTTCGCACCAGTCACGCTGCCCCTCCCCATACCCGGAAGACCCGGCAAGGTAATCTAGTTCCAGACTCAGAAGGAAAGGAGAGGATTTGGGCAGGACTGGCCAGCCTCTGCCTCTTCTTGTGTTGGCGATGACAGATTTCCAAGGTGGGGAGGATCAACGGTATCTTTTTATCTTTCATTTTTGAAGGATAATTTTGTAATGTAGACATATCTACAGGTTATTCTCTTTTAGCATTTTGGATATGCCATTCCCATTATGTGTGAATCATTATTTCTGAAGTCCCACACCTTTCTGTTTCTTCATTAATTTCTCAACCCCCTCCCCACCCCCCAGCATTCTTGAATAGTTCTTCAGTGAGAGTCTGGACGTAAATATTCTGAGTTTTAATGACTAAAATGTCTTTATTTTCTGGTTATTGGTTTTGCTGGTTATAGAAATTCTGGGCTCAAAATACGACTGGCATGTTTGTCTCCCCAAATCCGGGGTTGTTGAAGAGTTGTATGCTAGGACTTTTTTTTTTAGAAATTTCTTTGTTTACTAAGTTTACTAACAAATCCTAAGTTTACTAACATTTCATCAAGCCTCTGGTTGCATCTATTACTGGGTGTATGGACTTGGGCAAGTGTTTTTAGCATCTCTAATCAATTGCCTCTTCTGCAACATGAGGAAGTGATTGGTGGTTCTCAGCTCAGGTTGCAGCGAGGAATACACCTGCATGTCAGCCTTTTAGCGCAGGTCCTCTGCTGAAAAAGATAGTGTTTTAAGTTACATAGTATTTACTCAATGGTCTCAGAATGTTTTAATCTGAATGCCTTTGCCTTTCTTTCACTGATCTCTTTTCCCATATTATTTTAAAAATTTTCCCCTTAACCTGTTTTCTTTCTTTACCCCTCCAGTGAACAGAAATAGGGTGTTAGATGCTTCAAACTTTTAAACTTTTGTGTCATACTTAAAAATCTGCCTTTTCCCTAGGTACTAGGAGGTTTTGTTTTGCACCCATCATTCTTGTGACTGCTTTTCTGTAGGGGTCTCGGGGTCTCATTGGCTGTCTGATTTTCAGCAACTTCTTACTGAGTCTAGTCTATGGGTGGTGTGCCTTTCTATTTTCCAGATTTTGTGAGTTTTTATAAAAACAACAGCCACCACAAAACAGAACTTATTTTCAAATAATAATTTTAAGAGATAATAGGCAAGAGTGGTAATAGTTAATTTCTTAACACTGGTCAACAAATTTTTACAAAAGTCATGTTACTGAAATAAAATTAGTCATTCCCATTAATTTGTATGTGCTCAACACGAATATGACAGTAAAATTCTAATTTTGGCTCTAGGGTTTTTTTTTTTGTAATCTGCAATAAATGGATGTTTACATAACGAAATGCATGCCAATGGTAATAGGCCTATGGTTAATACCTGTAAAAAACCAAGTCATAGACTACTTCTTAGATTTCCTCGCTTGACTCTTGTACAGCTGTTCAGGAGCATCTCTGGGGAGTGTCCAGCAGTAGTCAGCCAGCATTGTAGTGGACCATTTTCCTTGGTATCTTTGTTCCATTGATGCGCTATCTTGACGAAAACGTTCACCATGTTCATCACTAACCACACCACAGTTTTCAGGGAAGAAATCCAGATAGGAATGAAGGAAGTGGATTTTTAGAGACATATTGCAGCCAAGTCTCTGATACTGCATCAGCATGTCTTCTACTAGTTCCTTGTAGTTTTCTGCCCTAACATTCCCAAGAAAGTTTGTGGACACTAGGCGAAAAGCATTCCATCCATACTTGTTTCGCATCACCCTGCAGCAAGTTGTTGAACCGGTCATCTTTGAAGAGCTCTCGAATCTGAGGACCCACAAAAACTTCCTCTTTAATCTTTGCTTCGCTGAGTCGAGGAAATTTTTCATGCAGGTATCGGAAAGCTGGCGAGGTTCAGTCCATGGCTTTCATGAAATTCTTCATCAAACCTAGTTTGATATGAAACCTAGTTTGATATGGTGGTAGCAGGATTTTGTGAGCCTCGACCAGAGCTGGGTGCTGGGTATTCTTCTCTCCAACTGCTACATTTTGCCTGCCAGTCCATTCCTTCTGCAAGTAGTGCAATTCACTTGCTCGGCTATCCCACTCACAAAGAAATACATGTATTTTGTATATCCCTGCTGCAGTCCCATTAAAAGGGCAACTAGTTTCAAATCACCACAGACGTGCCAGCTGTACTTGTTATACTCAATGGAATTCAGTAGCTGCTTTAAGTTATCGTATGTCTCTATCATGTGGACAGCATGTGCTACTGGAATAGATGGAAGACGGTTTCCATTGTGCAAAAGCACAGCCTTAAGACTCAGTTTCGAAGTGTCTAGAAATAGTCTCCATTCTTGTGGGTCATGAGTGATTTCTAAGGCATTCATGAGGCCCTCAATATCAGAACAGAATGCCAGAGTACTTTCCTTTCTGAAGAAAGCCTCCAAGTGCTGGTGGCACTTTCAATATAAAGTAATTGTGACATCTTCTTCTAGAAGATTCCATTGTTGGAGTCTTGTTCCTAGCAATTCTGCCTTGTTCTTGGATAAGTCCAAATCATGAACCAGGTCATTTAGTTCTTCCTGTGTTAGTTTGTGTGGGGTTGATGATGCACCACAGTGAAAATTTGAATCACTTCATGCTGCTGGAACAGGAGAAGAACAGGTCATCTCACCCTTGTCCTCATCAGATGAATCAAGAGAATATTCTGTTGGAGGTTCTGGAATAGGAAGCCCCTCACCATGTGGAACTGGTCTCAATGCAGACGGAATGTTTGGGTAGACTATTCTCGACTTCTTTTTCTTCGCTATTCTGCCGGAAAGAGGAGGAACCGAGCAGAAGTAACAGTCTTTTATGTGGTTGCTTGACTCTTTCCACACCATGGGGACTGCAAACGGCATTGATGGTCTTTTGCCATTTAACCACTGTGAAAGCTGTGTTGTCCATGGAGCACAGCATATATGTGAGGCCCAAGGCTTATCTTGGTCACCCGCCTTGCATCCGAAGTAAAGATGATAAGCCTTCTTCACTTGAGAAGTGATACTTTTCTTTTGGTTGGCAAATGTCACTTCTGCACAGACAGCAGAAATTGTCCACTCTATTAACGCACTTTCGAGGCATTGCTGTTCTTTATTGTGCCTAAATGGATAAAATAGTGACAGTTCTGTGGAACAGTAGCTTCAACTGTCTCACACAAAGTCTGAAATATTTTCAGTGCTCAACCTTTCCGACAGGGCTTTCTATAGTGCACTGATGACGTCAGCTTACTTCAGCAGCCGCCTGGCAGTAGTATTGCATTGCATCAGAAAATGATGCAATCAACTCTGGATGCTGTATGCATGATGGTATTATGCAATGCAATGCAATATTACATCATTCTAGGCTGATTTAGGATGTTGTTGCAGTCCTACTGGATAAATTTATACAGTGAAACATAGAAAATGAATTATATGAAGTATCTTCAAAACGAGAGCTAATAAAAAATTTTCAGGTTTATATTCATGTTCAGCACACCAAGATACTACAGATTAGGTCCTTTTTAAGTCAGTAACAATCTCAGTGTTGACCCGTGTTATTATTTGGATAATGTCATCTCTTGATCCCCCCGCCCCCTTCATGCCCAAAGATACTTTTAAGATGACTTTTTTTTGTTGTTGTTACACGTTTCAAAATTCATGTTCTCTACAGAAATTTGAGAAGATTTAAAGAAAATATAGGTAAGACATTAAACACAGTCTTATTGCCTCCACCCTTCTAGAAAAAATACTAATAGAATATTTCATTTTTTAAATGCATATGAGAAAATGGAACCCCACTGAACATTTGTTCTGATAACATGTTGTGTTTATGTTACATGTGTAGTGGACATATTTACATGTTATTAGTCTTTGAAACATTGTTTCTTAGTAAATGTGTAATTTTATATGCTTAGTCCAAGATTTATTGACTCAGTATCCTCATTGTTGAACATTCCTGTTCCTTTTAGTGAAGTGATACGCATCTTTATAGGTAAATACACAGACCATGGTTCTAGTTTTGCATCCATGAGAAGCTTTGCAGAGGCTCTCCCCCATATAATTCCAAATGGTGTCCAGAGAAAGTCATATGAAATTAGGACCCTCCCAGCAGCAAGGGCTGTGCTTTAATGTGGGAATTTGGGAGGCAGAGATGAAGAAGGAACAACTTCACTGAGTACAGTGCTCCCCACTGCCGGCCTTTCCCCAGCTCATCTGGGCTGTTTGTTTCAATCACACGTTCTTGGACCCGCCCTTGGAACTACAGATTCACCAGGGCTAGTGTTGGGCCCAGGTGATTCGATGAGTAACCAGAATCTAGTGACTGAAGACTGGCAGGGGAGCAGGAGGGGCAAATACGGGGGTCCCAGGCGTTTCCCAGTAGGGGAGGTTGTGATGGTAAAACAGAAAAAGGGCATTTTGAAAGCAGGCCCGACAACTGGAGAGTGCCTCTTGATGCGACGAACAAAGATGCAAGCTCTTAGAGGGGACTTAAAATTGGGGGGCTTGGGCAATTATGGCATCATCGATTGTCCTGGGCGTGAAGACAGTGCAGGCTCTGAAACCTGGATTCCATTGGCTTTGCTGACGTGCTCCGCCTCAGGCCAGCCCGCCCCCTTGCCTCTCTGGTCCTCAGTGCTTGTGTACAATGGAGGAGTGGGGCTACATCAGACACTTTTCAAACGGCGGAGCCCAAAGCCACAGGGGTGGAGGGGGGCTAAGTAGAGGTCCAGGCTTTGCCCCAACCCACTCTTCTCCAAGGCGCCCAACTCTGTGCTTTATGTGGGGCTTCTACTTATGGTTTTGTTTGGAAAAATGTTTTCTGCTGCTAAGAAGCTTGAAATTCTCCAGATGAGATCACCTTTCAGTTCTAAAAATCCATATTGTCTTGTAAGCGAAGGTCGGGGGAACAGGGGCACTCCAGAACCAGGGTCGAATGGCTCAGAGAGCCGTCTGGAGTGGACCTTTAGACCCCATCTTAATTTGAGGGCTGACCCTTTGGGTCGCAGCTCCTAGTTTCCATCTGAGAATCAGTGTACGGCTTGAGTCAACTCACCGTGACCTCCAGGGAGTGTTCTGGCTCCTTCCCCTCAGATTCCTGTATTCACTGGCTAGGGAGGTCCGCATGTCAAGACCCCCAGAGCGCAGAGGAATCATGCAGGTTCCTCTGTTAACACTTTGGTCATGTCTTGCTGTTCTAAAGATTTCCAACAATAGGATACAGTTGACCTTCTTCAGTCTCCTTTCAAGTGGAGAATTTAAGGTGTTGAATGCTGAGCAAACAAAGCTTTGGCTAACTTGCTGCTTTGATCTCTGAGAATTGCAAGGAGCAAAAAAGGGAGGAGATGAGCCAGGGGCCCTGAAGGAATTAACTGTGAAAACCTGGCTGGGCTTTGTTGGCCTGGGACGCTGGGGTGGGGTGTCGGGTGTCTGGGGAACAGATGTGAGCCTAACTTGATCTCCTGCAGCTGCAGGCAGAGGTTTGCCAGAGGTGAGTGGAGTTCCCGCAGCGGCCCAGCGCCCTCTCGCTGAGGCCCAGCCTGTCTCTGCTTCTGCTCCACCAGAGCTGGAGTCAGAGCAGGCGCTTTTTCATTGGATCCCGGCAACTGCGTAGCAGGTTGGATGGAGAAAAGGTTTCTTTCATGAAGCCACCTGATGGATTTTATTTCTCTGTTATTCTGTTCATTTCTAAACATTCCAGAGAGGTGATGGAGGGACAAAAGCAGTCATCCTTAGTCACCCTTTACTGCTTTGTGACCTCAGTTAAAGTGATGGACAGGGCGAGGTGGGGCTGGGTCAGAGAAATGAATGCTTCCTCCACTGTATCCTGAGAGATGCTCCAGAAGGGTTGTGATCAAGGAGGTTTGGGAGATTCTGCACGTTGAGTTTCCTCTGGAGATCCACACCCACTTGCGTTCTAGACTGAAGTGCAAAAGGTTTTGTGGTCAAGATTGCACTTAGATTTTATTGAACTGAGAACTTCCCAAACTTAATTGGCCAGGGACTCAATCTTTTTTTGGTGGGGAAGGGGCACCAATTAATATCAATGACTGGCTTACGAGTTGGGGAAGCAGAGGTTCTGCTTGGTGCCCAAAGGGTGGGAGCTCCCGAAGCTGCTCCTTTTGCCCTGGTGACGTCAGCAGAGTTCTTCCCGAGGAACTCACAACCTGGCGTTATTCTAGATTCAGGAGCTCTGCTGTTGAGTTCATTTGGAGAGGACAAGGATGAGTGGAATACCCACACTAGAGGGAAACATTGCAGGACTCGGACCGAGATTGTTCCTAATCCTCCAGCTTCGTGCTTTCTTGCAGCAGGAGTCTGAACAGAAGTGGCCAGAATGTGGCATCGTCTTGGCCATAGTAAATGTTTTAGGAATTAACCCATAAACTGATCAGACCCACACAGAGCTTATCCAAGAGGTCTTCTGGTTTATTTTGCTTAGCATAAACCCTTCCAGTTCCATCCACATTGCTGCAAATGGCAAGATTTTATCTTTTTTAAAAAATGTAG
This sequence comes from Scalopus aquaticus, assembly GCA_004024925.1. Classification (NCBI taxonomy): domain Eukaryota; kingdom Metazoa; phylum Chordata; class Mammalia; order Eulipotyphla; family Talpidae; genus Scalopus; species Scalopus aquaticus. The sequence continues at coordinate 26,641 of PVIJ01010520.1, forward strand.
TGCGTAGTATTCCATTGTGTGTGTGTGTGTGTATGTATATATACATATATATACTACATCTTCTTATGAGTATTAAAAAAATTCCTGATGATTTTAATGTCCAACCCCAGCCGGACACTCTGGAAGATGAATTAGGGGCTAACACACTGCAATATGATGCTCCCTCTTGACTGAGCAACCTACGAAAACATTGTCAGAAATAAATTGGGATGGAAGGTTTTGCTGTTCGTTCTTAAACTCCTTTTTGAGAAAACTCCAAACTTTTAAAATTTAGAATTTTCAGTGTCCTTACCAAGTGTGAAACTATATCAGTAGGTTTTTGGTGGCTTTATTACTTGAGAATCAATATTGAGCCTTTGGTTCAGCATGATGTTGGTGGGTTCTTACGGCTCTTTCCAAGAACATGCTGCTACTATGTTATTTAAACATGTTTAGAGAAGCTTCTAGAACTGTGTTAATGCTTATACCGATACTTATTCATGAGCTGTATGATTCTAGAGATACCGCATGCCAAAATTACAGCTCAGCTGCTTCTTGCCGACGTATGTTGGCATACTAGCTATCACCCTGTCGTGACTCACTTCAGCTGATCAGTCTAATTGGTTTTAGCAACCAGTGTCTGACCTCACTTCACTTATATCGTTGTGGCTGGGCTATTTTGGGTGAACTTCATGAAGATCGTTTGGTCCCATGCATGAATCTGCCAGCTGGTGGTTTATATACCTGTCATAGTTTTCATAGCTGGGCATTTATATTATATTTACTCATTGCACTTATTCAATCAACAAAACTTAATGGTGCAGCTACTGGACTCCAGGCGAGATGCTAAATCTGATTGGCAATTAGGCTTCATCTCGCATGCCAGTCCTAATTGTTGATTGCACTGTGTTGAAAGCATTTTGAATTCCTGCCTATGCTGGCGGGGCAGGCTGGGGAAAAGAAAGTCATGATCAATTAGTCATGTCTGTCATAGATGTAGGTGGAGAGAGCAGGGTCCTGGTCCCATGTCCAAGATATTTACTACCCTGTGCTAGAAACCGGGGATATAAAAGTGATTACTACTTTTCTAAAAGAGCAGTCAAAAATATTAAGAAATTGTGTGATTTCATTTATAGAAAGTTCTGTAGAAACACAGATTTAGCTAGGGAGAGTTCGTTGCAGTGAGAACTCAAGGGTGTGTGAAGAATTTGTCACAAAGAGAATCAGGCAAGAATTGTCGGAATCCAGCAGAAAATGAGGGAGATCATTATTTTCGTGTATGTTTTCATAGTTCAATATGTTACTATCACCGTGAATGGATCACAAGAAAAAACAGGCAACCTACAATCTGGGAGAAGATATTTGCACATCACATGTCTGGCAGAGGCTAATATCCCAAGTAGATAAAGTACTTATACAATCCAGTAACAAAAAACAAACAACAATCAAAAAAATATGCAAAAGCCCTAAATGAACACTTTCCTAAAGGAGACATTCAGATGGCACATAAAAGAATTGTTCAGCATCGCTTATTAAAAAGGAAATGCAAATCAAAACCACACCGAGCTATCACCCCACCCCCGTGAAACTGGCCCATATCAAAAAGAGTGGAAACAACAAATTTTGGGGAGGATGTGGAGAAAGAGGAACCCTCTTCTATTCTTGGTGTGAATTTAATTTGTTGCAGTCAATTTTGTGGAGTTTATGCCTTGTGCTCTGTTGAGCTTAATGCTTTGGTTTAATTTGTGTAGCGATGACACTCTGTTACGTGGGCCAGAAGAAAGGGAGTATTGTGCGTGGCTTGCGCGTGGGCTCAGCACTGTTTATAGGTTTCATCTTAATTTGAGCCCATTAGTTTCCCCTCCTTCATGTTGGGTGCCCCGAAAGTTGGAAGATTTGTGGTCTTCAGGACTGAGCCAGTGGGGGTTCAGCTCTAACTCCCCAGAGCCTCCATGTGACAACTATATAGGCACATTCATTTCTGACCTGCATTCTGATTTCAGAGGTTCTTGGGAGGGACAGAAGGACACAGAGGGATGGAGGGATCTCAGGCTGCCATCTTGAACTGGACACTTCTACTTCCCTAACCAATTTATATCTCCTGGGTTCTTGGTTTTTTAATTTATGGTAAATATGATTTATGTTTTCTTATAACCACCTCAAATTCCACATGGAAGGGACTGGCACACATTAATAGATAAATGCCAGAAACACACACAAAAGTGGTTACAGTGGTTCCTTAATTTGAAAAGTATGCCTGCCACACCACCATTCATTTTCTAGCAGGTGAAGCGCGGGGGCAAGAAATACTTGCTCATACTCTTGACAGCCGTAAGTCAAAGTCCCTGAAGAAGCCACCTTCTCGGTGTCTCATTGTAAATTAGACCTAAAACAAGATGGTGCCATGAGGTGGCTCATGACATCCCATTTGGAGCTCCTCTGAGCCTGCTACCTCTGCCTTGTTCTGGTGCATAGGCAGCCCTTGAGTAGACAGTGGCTTCAGCTGGTTCACCCTGTAATCTTGTAGATTCCATTTTGTTTATAGGATGCTGACTGAGGAAGCCCAAAATAAAGTTCACTCTCTGCAGACCAGGTCATTGGATACTTCTTCATTGGGCCTCTCCCTTCATTGGTACCCATCAGCATACCCAACAAGAATGGGGCCCTGTTGGGGACAATCCCATCAGGGAGGAACTGAAGCAGAGAGTGATGGCTGTTTTCCTCAGGTCCAGCTGCAAAATGCACTGCAGGGCGGCCCCCTTTGGAATGTATGTTTCTCCCTGAAATTGCATCTGTAAGTGTGTCATGCACACAGGTGCTTCCCCAAGGTTTGTCCCTGGAATCCCCTTTGGGGAACACATACCTCTGACCTCTCCTCCTGCAGTACTTAAAAAGAAAAACTCATTTTGTCATTTTTTAATGTTGTATATGAAAGAAAATCAAAGGTTAGCATTTCTAGACACATTTTCCCATCTCCTAGATGATGCGTGCTGTTTAATTTAATTTCGGAAGAAAGGCATGATTTGTTAACAATGCGTTCACAAATGACCTAGTCATGCTTGGTGGAGAAACACTTTCAAAATGCCAATGGAAATAATTGGGTATTAGCATTGAAAAGAGGCCAAATCTGCTTTTGTGATCTTATGCTTGGAATTCCTGAATTTTGACTTAGAAGTCCACTGTCTAATCGGTGCAAGTTTTGAGTTTTATTTCGAGGTGTTTACGTAAGCGAGGAGAGCAGGCCACTTGCCAGGGTTTCTCCGAAGTATCCTAGTGCAGGCGTGGAGCGCTTCACCCGCAGGGAGGGAGAAAGCGGGACTGCATGCAGCTCCATTGTAGTTTTCCCTGGCCCTGAAGCACACAGGGAGGATCTCACCCAGTTCTGCGTGTTTTAAAGAGAAAACATGTTTATTTCCTTGGTTGGTTAAAAAAAAAAAAAATAACCAAACGCTACTAGCGCCTTGCAGGATATGAACCCAGGTGAGGGGTGAATGGTTGAACGGCAGCTGGGAGAGGAGCGTGCGGAGCATCCTGGGAGATGCAGGTGGTATCTGCTTGCATCTGATTGGCCAGAATCCAGTCACGTGCCGCACGCACTGCAGGGGCAGCTGGGAAATAGCATCTTCCAGCTCGCGCTGGGGAGGTGGAGGAGACAGATGTCGGCCCCACGGGGCGGTGTCTGCCAACGTGGTGAACTCTTCATGCCGTTCCATGAAGTTGAAGTGGGGACCTGCGCCGCGCCCACCACTCTAAGTGCCCCCGACCTGAACGAGGTGGGTAAGTTCGGTCCCTGTCCTCAAAGACGTCAGAGCCTAGCTGGGGGAGCCCTGGGGTGAAAGGCGGTTTGGAGGTGAGTCTTGGGCCAGCTTCCCCCAGCCCTGAGCGGGAAACAGTAGCAGCCACAGAGCGTCTGTTCACGGGCTGAAGGTCCAGGTGTCCCTCGGGAGGTTTCTCTCCAAACCAGGGGCCACAAAACCGCACCTCAAGTCCCTCTTTGTTAGCATTTAGGTACATAAGGAAACCTCACCTTCCCCTGGGGGCTGTTTGTGACTGTGAACTTCCAGGCGGCGGGTGTGGGAAGCAGCTCCGCCAGGGCTCCGAACCCCGGCAGCCTCCAGTCGCAGGAATAACCGTCTCCGAGGTGGTTTTCAGTGTTTATGCCGAGACCTGGGAAATTAGAGCGTGCACTGGAATAAGCTCTTTGGAAAAAATACATAAAGCAGTGTAAACACATGGGGGGTGGGGTGTGAAAGATGACATGGCTGAGAGCAGAGAGAGCTCTGGGTCTGCTGGTCCTACCTACGTGTTCAGAAACATGTTGTTACGGGGGAACCCCGCGGGGTGCCTGTCTGGGTTCTCATCCGTGTGCTGAAAAGAGACTTAAAAACTCAAATGCAGGCACACACAATAAAATTAATAAAAAGATTTATTTACCTAAAGGGAAAAGAAAAGATAAAGAAATAAATTGGTGAAAACATCCTACCAGTTTCGCTGAGCTGGACTCTTCTCGCCTACTCAGGAAAAACTCTGGCTGATCCACACCACGGACCAAAAGCCCCCTCCAACCCCCCAGGTCTGGTTTTTAAGTCCCAAAACCTCTCCTTAACTCCTCCCTCAGTCCTCAGCATCCTCTCTTCGGTGATGATGGCACTCTGGGATTTGTAGTCCTAGGTGTTTTGGCTCTCTCTGGCCTGAGGTGGGAGTGGGGTCCTGGGACACTCCCCCTTCCTGAGGACCACCTTCTTGCAATGTGGACTAAACATTTATTGAGCAATTACTATGTAGTCTCACTGTGCACAGCAGTTCTCATATTTCCTCCCATTTTATCCTCACAGTAGCCCTGCAAGTGCATGTAATTGTCCTCATTTTACAGATTAGGATGTAAAACCCAGCAAGGTAAAAGGATTTACCAAGGTCAGTGTGGTGAGGACTGGAATGTTGATGTTTAGCCTCAAAATGTCCGGGTGCAATACCGGAAATGAGTTCGGAAGAATCTCACAGTAAACAACTCCATCTAACCTACTGCCTCTTTGAATACGCCACTCAGCCTCGCCTCCCGTCTTCCCATTTTTATTTCATTTTTTGCTCCCAGGTGCATTTGGGGGAGGCCAAATAAGCATTAGTAGCGTTCTCCCCTCATCAGCTCTGGTGGTTCACACCTCTGAGCAGGTGCTTGGTCTTGCAGATGTGGTCGAGTGTGCACATCTGGGAGGCATTAGTTGGTGGGCAGAACAAGCTGTTACACAGCCCTAATGAAATTTGGGTCTGCTGCATTTTAATAAGCCATCCAAGGAAGCAAGATTCCTGGCATTTTGTTGGCAGTCCAGGGCTGGGAGAGACAGAAAAAATTCTATCATCGTGATGGATTAGGTTATTTTCATCTTGTGGAAAGTTACATGCAGTTGAAAGGTTGGACAAGATAGCTCTTGATTAAATGAAAATTGCCTGATTAGGCCATAAATTATGTAGTGGAGCAGTCGAAAACCTGTGTGTACTTTTATTAGCTCAGTTCCCATAATGATTTATCTCAGATTGAGAAACTTTTCTACCTTGAAGGTGTGTCAGTAGCTACGAACACCTTGTCGTATTTCCCATGCAGCTAATTCACTTGGACACAGTGAGTTGTGTTTCAGTGACGACCTGTAGGTGGGTTTAAGGCAGCCAATCTGCGTGACCACATCACACTGATGGTGTGTGCGCGGGAGGAAAAGCAAGGCCGACCTCTGTGGTTTTCTTGCACAGCTTTCTGCTTTCCTCTGCTTTGCTCTCATTCCCTTCTCATCCCCATTTCTGTGGGCTTGACGCTGCCGGCCTCACCACGTCTGGTGTCTTTTTGCTTCTTAAATGGTCAGCGCTGCCGAGACCCACGCCCAGGTCAGTTATCTGGGCTGACTGCGCCTGGGACCTGGGCCTAGGGGTCTAGGGACTGGCCTGGAGCTGGACATACCCGGCTCCCTTTCTTCCCCCCTCACAGCTGCCTGCGTATTTTGGCCCAGCCGAGAGAGCTTTTCCTTCCAGGCTGTCCTGAGGCGTGAAGCAGATAAGCAACTAAAAAGCTTAACTGAATGTTTGCTCATGGGGAAACATGCAAGGAAAGAGAATGAGTCCTGTTTTCAAAAGGTGGTGACTCGAAATCCTCTCATCTTCCAGAACCATCCATGGGAGGTGGGGGTGGGGCTGTGTTGTTTTTGTGACCCCTTTGTTCGTTGTGAAGACTTGTGCCAGGGTCTTCTTTGGGGTCAGCACCGTGCTGGGGCCAAGGGCACAGAGCCCCGCCCCCTTTCACAGGTGCCATATACAAAGTTATATGTTTGTGGTTATGGGTTTGGGGTACAAAGTCAAATCGTACCGGCTCTGGCTAACGCGGGGAGGAGCGTCTGAATCAGCCTACTCCAGCGTCGTCAGCCAGATTACTTGCCGCATTACAGGAAACCCGATAAATGTAATTTGAATTCAATTGAACTTAATCTTCCCTAAATACATACTGTAGTTGAAACTGGGTTAACACATGTTATTTAATAAAGAGATCCTCAGTGAGAACCAGTTAAGAATGACTATAATTAGCGATTGTTTATCATTGTCAAATTAAACCTCGGGTATTCCTAAGCTCTTCGAGGTGCTTCAAAAGTGTTTGCCCCCTTAAGAGGCTTTCTCTACAGTCTTGTTGACACAGTTAATTAGCAGTTAGAACAACAGAGGTGAGGTAGTCTCCGCAGGTCTTGCAGGGGCAGCTGCAGCTCCTTGAGTCCATCATAATTTCCAGCATTTCGGCGTGAGGTGCGGACAGAGCTCCGCGTGCTGGCGGGTAGCAAATGGGAAAAGCATTTCCGCGGGCATCTCCCTGCCACCCTGCCCCGCTCTGCTGCTGGTTTTGTTTGCAGTGCTTCAGATTTCTCAATTTCCCCCCCCACCCCCAGCACTGTTTTTACTTGTAATATCTCTGACATGGCAATCCCAGCCCTGAAACGAGCCATTAGCTGGGAGTTGTGTTTCTTTCTTTTTTGGGGGGTGGGGGGGCACTGTTCCTGACAAGGAAGTCAGACTTGTGACTGGGGCTTCAAAAAACCATAAACACACCTCACAGGCTGAAAAATATTAATTAGTCGGGTGGAACCAGCTGCAAATGAGGCAAAAGCTGTGCCTTTTGTTCTCACACACAGATGTGCAGCCCGCCCACTCGGGTTGTCTGTGACAGCTTGCTGACACCCCCGAGGGAGAGGGGAGTGGAGAAGGGGGGGGCTTTTCACTGGACCCGGGGTGTCTGAGAAGGTGGCTCTGGGGAGCCCCTAGACATCTCCAGGGCTGTGGGGAGGCTCTGCCTGCCTGGTTCTCTCCCGGCAGAATTTCATGCTTGTCTGTTTTCTGGACAGGAGTTAGGTGAGGGCGTTGGAAGGGGCCTGCCGGACCCCTCTGCCTCTCAGCCAGGCGTCTGTGTGGAGCCTTGGCCGGCCTCCCAGGGAGAGGCTGAGCCCTGTCACAGCTGGGCTCTCTGTGGGGCGGGGAAGAAGGAGGCCCTGCTCACGGGCTGGGAAGAACCCCAGATTCTAACTATGAGTCCAGCCCTGTGCACAAAGTATTAAAAAAAGAAAAGAGAAAAAGAAAAAGGAAGAAGATAGTGGTTAGGTTACAGATGGATGTGAATTCAACTTGAATTTTCCCTGTCACCTGTTGCACCCAGTGGGCAGAAGGTTCTGGAAGGGGAGCTTGGACGGTGGTCCCCAAGTGTGTTTCTTGGACTTGCAGCCGTGGCATCATTGGGAACTTGACAGTCCTGCCGATTCTTGCACCCTTCTGCGCCTTCTGCCCCCACAAGCCCCGTCCACCTCTGGGGCCGAGGCCCAGCAAGCTGGGTTGTCCCTCAGGTGAGGGAGGCGGTGCGGGTTTGCAGACCCGGGTGTAGAAGAGAGCTGACTCTGGGCTTAGTGCTCCTTTATTGCACGGAGAGTCCACTTGTGCTTGGGGCCCCCCCACTACCCTGGGTATTCAAGAGCGTGGTGCAGACCCCCTTGGCCCAGACCGTGTGTTGACCTGGGGGTATGATGGGGTGAACCAGGGAGGACCTCACCTTGGAGGGTGGAGAGCCGGGGCGGGGAAGCACAGTGAGCGCATCTGCATGAAATTGCAGCGTAACGACCAGCCGCAGTCAGTGGCCTGCAGGCTGCGAAGTCCAGAGCAAGGACCCCTGACCTGTTGGGGCCTGGGAAAGCCTCCCCAGGACAGCGGCATTGGCGCCGCCAGCTCTGGGGGTGGCGGGAGCATGGTGGGGGCGCTCTTGTGGTCCAGGCAGGAAGGCAGTCGGTGTGTGGGAGGAGCATCTCCTGGGGAGGGAGCCTTGGTTCCCACATTTATACGTACCCTGGAATCACGTGGGGCATCCCCCAAAATACCAATGCCTAGCCCACACCACTAGAGACTGATTTACATTTTCAAAGATTCTGGGTGATTTCACTGTGGGAGAAGTTTGGGAACCACTGAACTGGAACGAGGGAAGGGTGGAGAGGAGCGTGGTGGAGAGGTTTGGGGTGGGAGAAGGCTCTAGGTGTCCGAGTGTCTAGGGGAGGCGGCATCAGACTCCCGAGTGTGTGCGTGTGTGCATGTGAGTGTGCGTGTGTGTGCCTGCGTGCATGTGCTGCCGTCCGGTAGGTGTGGCACACGGCACAAAGTGACCCCCGTGCCATCAGTTTCCCTGTTCACTTCAGGGAACGTGACTTTGCTGATCTTCCCATCGAGAAGGAGAACCTATTTCTCCACTTGCTGAATTTACCCTTGACCCGTGTGACCTTCGCGAAGGGAGTGGGGGGGTGGTTCCTGCTGGAGAGCGCTGGGTCTGGCGGCTGAGCCTGCTCCCTCCGCCTCCACCGCAGCCAGGCCCACCCAAGCCCCCAGAGGGGAGCTGTCCTAGACCACCCAGCCCTGAGTGAGCCGGCCCGCCCAGGAAAGCCAGCCCGGTTACAACCACTTCTTGTGAAACAATGGATAGTGTTGTAGCCTCTGATTCTGCTTTGGGGCGGCTTATTACACGGCGGAGTGACACACAACCGTGTGGCGAGTGCGTCCTCGTGTTGCTTCATTACTGAGAACACCGTTTGGGGGGAAGCCACACACGTAGGTCTAGAGGCTCCATTTCCTGGGTTCCAGATCCAGCCTGCACGCCCGTCCATTTGGTAGATAGAGAACCCAGGTCGGGCCCCTGGAGCTGCCGGGAGGGTGGCGGCGCGCGGGGGCCTCCTGGCCTCGAGGCCAGGTCGCAGCGGTGATGTGGGTTTCAGGGCTCCGCGGGTCCCCAGGACCACGGCCTGTGAGTCCCGGCGCTTCTGTGCGCCTCTCCTGTGTTTGCATCTGATCTCACGGAAACTGGGCTTAGTCAGGAAAACGAACGTCAGAGGCAGCTTAAGAGGAGAAGTCCCCAGGGGAAAGGCAGGCTCAGTCCAGGACACGCAGGCGCTCAGGAGGCAGAGGTGCCCGGGCCCCCGGGAGATGAGGCCACCGCAGGGGCATTCTCCGGGCCGTCGCTGGCCTTCCCCCTCCCAGGGCTCAGGGCCATGAACCTGCCCCTTCGGGGAAAACGCTCAAACCCCGTTAGGCGGCGAGGCTGTCAGTGCCTGGCGAGGTCATGCCCTGGGCGGGCTGTCACCCCCCCCCCCCCCCACCATGCTCCACCTTCCTCCTGCCAGGTGACTCCGAGTGGCTGTGCAGATGTGTCCTTCCTTCTGCCCCCTCCGACCGGGGGTGGGCTCGCTCGGACCCTGGCCTGGACCTTCCACCACACTGAGGACCATCTTGGCCTCCGAACCAGCCGGTCTCGGAATTGGGGCTCCCTGGCCGCATCCCCTCTAGCTGGAGCCTTCCACACAGTGAGGAGCACAGGCCCCTCCTCCTCGTCCCTCTGCTCCCACCTTCTTCCCTCGGGCCGGTGGCCCACACTGTCCAGGGGCCACCCCGTCTTATTACAGATGCTGCCTCTGGCCTGCGCCTGGCGTCTGGGCCCGACGCCTGGTGTGGGTGAGGGCAGGGCTGCTGTGAGCCGCCTGGGTCTGCCGGGCCCCCCGGCAGGGCTCGCCTGCAGGTTCTGATCAGCAGCCCGTTCCCATCAGGGACACTGAGTCAGGCTGGCTGCTGGCCAAGGAGCTGCCGGCCTCTCTGGACCCGGAGGCAGGGCCTGCTCCCCTCCACCTGCCAATCTTGCCCTTGGCTTGGGGCACAGAACCAACTTCAAGACCAAACAAAATACAAATAGACAAAAACTAGCACATCGAGCTGACAAATGGTGCCCGGAAGAGGGGGAGCAGAGGGGGGCAGGCTCGTCAATAACACTTTTGTCTGCTGGGGGATTTTAGCAATCGGCTCTGAACAAATGAAGAGTTTGCCTTCTAAGCATGAAATTCTAAATGATTCTCGAAAATGACAGAGGAGTTTCCCTGGCCCTAATTAGACTCCGCTGTCCCCAGACTCACATTCTGGGCTTGGGGAAAAGCACGCGGTGGGACAGCTCGTTGCGACTGGCCGGGCTGGGCAGCGGGCTCCTGGGTCAGTGCTGCCCAGTCCGAGGGGGCGTGTGCGCGTGTGCGTGGTCCCAGATACCAGCCCTGCCCCAGGCCGCAGCGGCTGTCTGCTGGGCCCGCTGGGAGTGTGCCCCGGCTCCTGCTTGTTCTCCTGCTCTCTCTGTGGCGTGGTAAGGGGAATCCACCCTGGATTCCACCCCCACCCCTCAGTGATGACTTGGCTTCTTCAAGTGGGATGGACGACCCAGACCGAAGGCCTTACTGCCCCCTGCCCCCCGGACCCGAAGACGGACCCCCAATGCTCCTTACGGTCCGGCCCTGGCTGCACGGAGCCTCGGTTGGTGATAGTCTAAAAACCAGGGGAGTCTGATCCCGCTCAGGCCGTTTAAACAGCCCCCTGGGGCCGGGCGCCGGGCACGTGTGTCCTGCCAGCTTCCCCGGTGTGTACTGTGCTGCCGTGTTTGAGAACTACCGCTTGAGTGGTAAACAGCGATTTACTGCGGGACCGTTCAGAGAAAAGGAAAATATTTATGGGAGACTTTAAAAAACATGAAAATAAAAATAAAGGTGGTTTTGATGTCCATGGGGTCATTCACTCAGCATTCCTGGCTGCTGCGCCTGGCGGTGCCGAGTCTGAGTGGACAGATGTGGTGCCAGCTCGTGGCTTGCGCAGGGGCTGGAGACCTGGGTGAGGACACATCCCTGAAGCGTGACTACAAGCTGTGCCAAGTGGGGGAGGGAAGCTGTAAGGTGCTGGGGCGCGGTCCTACCCGCTTTGGGGGGGAGCTGTTACAGGCGGGTTGGGGTCGCTGCCAGGGAATGAGTCCGTCCCGTCCCACTCCCCGTGTCTGCACGGAGCTCAGAGATCGGGAGTCCACAGGTGGAGGAAGGGGGGGTGTTCAGGGAGAGCACGGCACCTGCAGACGCCTGAGGGGGAAGGGCCTGTCTTTGGGGGTCTGGGGCAAGGCCCTGTGACAGGCGGCAGGAAAGCAAAAGAGGAGGGGTTCGGGGGGAGGCCGCAGGGCAGACCGGGGTCCGGTTGCCCAGGCCCCTCTGGACACACTGACCTGCAGGGTCTCGGAGGTGTGTCGCGGCGGGCTGAGCGAGCGCGGGTGTGGGGCAGGAGCAGGGGGACTCTGTGGCGGGTACTGGAGTTGTCCAGGCGTTTGAGGATGGTGTCCCGCCTCGGGGTGGGAGGAGGAATTTGCAAAGTGTCAAATGCACTCAAGGCTCTGGGCCAGGGGTGTGGAGGTGGTGTGAAGGGAGAGCCCTGGGTGCGGGGTCCTGCGCTGCGTGGAGCGGGAGCCACTCCCTGGGCACGGCAGGGGGAGGTGGTGCGTGCACACGTGTGCTTGCAGTTGTGCGCACATGTATATGTGTATATATGCATGCATGTGTGTGCACGCAGTGGGGCAAATATGTATGTGTATGGGCATGTGTTGTGTGCACACATGTGTTCATACATGTGCAGTCAATTATGAACCCAGTGTGGGCTCACTAATAAAAGAGAGAAACAGAATTTTTTCCTCGATCAGCTAAAATATTCGTAACTGAGAGAGAGAGGAGTGAAAAGGAGGCAAATCTGTTTTCTCTTGTACTTGGGCAACTTTTAGAGTTGACCAAGCGGCTTCCCCACGTTGCTCCTTTGTGTCTCTGCCGCCGGGGGTCAGGCGTATTTTGGCCACAGTTCTTGGGGGACACGGGGACTCGAACAGGTAAGCAGGCTGGGGCCCCAGAGGCCAGGGTCGCGGGCGTCTGTCATGGCTCCCCTCGCATTGCCAAGCCTGGGCGTGTGCGTGACAGTCCCAGGCGCGGGCCCACCGCGCTGAGCCTGGCGTGTGGCCGGCTGGGGCGAGGCCTCCCTGCGCGCTCCTGTGGGTTTTCTCCCACAGGACAGCGGCGCAGCGCCCCTGTCAGGCCTGCGTGTCCCGGGGGCTCTGGCGCTGCCGACCTGCTGGGTGTGAGGGCTCTCGCCCCGGGGCACCAGCCCTGCCCAGTGGGGACTTGGCTGCCATTGGCGCCAGGAGACCCCGCCCGCCTCTCCTCCCCGTCCCGTCTGTGCCGAGTGAGCTGAGAGGCGGGGCCCGCGTGCCCCACACTCTGGCCGGCTTTGGTCCTTGAGCCCGAGGCTGACCCGTCCAGGCTGACGTGGGCAGCCGGCTCCTTGGGTTGACTTCCTGGGCCCCGGCCGCGGGCCTCTCTGTTCAGATTCGCGCCTCTCTGCTGTTGGGTCAGGCGGCCAGCCCAGGGAGGCCGGCAGGCCCAGTCGTGAGTGGCTCTCGCACCCATGCTGAGATGCTCAGATTGGGTGTCTCACGCTTGGCGTGAGGGGCTGAAGAGCCCCCACCACTGCGTCTTCCAGGGGTCCCGGCCTCGTCTGTGTCGCTGCGGCAGGAGGTTCTGGCGTGGGGGAACACGAGGGGCCCCAGGACTGTGCGAGGGGCCTGCGTCTGGGAACAGAGGCTGCTGCCGGCTGCTCACCCCTCCTCGCGCCACAGCACGGGAGCTGCACCGGGCCCCCACGCAGCCGTGGCCCAGTCGCCCGGGCTCGCTGGCGGACGTGGGAACCGCCTTCCCGCTCGGCTTCCCCTCTGGTGCCCCGGCCTCTCATCGGCCCTGCCCAGCGATTCAGACGAACGGCAGTGATGCCGACAGGCAGGGCCGGGCCCGCAGGGGAGCCCCAGGAGGCAGGCCGAGTTCTCTCCATGGGCCTCGAGGTTTACAAGCTGATGCTCCCTGCCCTGGGAGTTGTGCGGCTGCCGTCTCGCTGCGGAGGGTGTGGCTTGTAGCGAAGGGCCCCGTGGCCGGTGTCCAGGTGATTCCCACAGCTGTGCTCATTGCCAGAATCCACTCAGGGAGTTCATTGTCATTTCTGAAGGGTGACGTCTGAGAGGGCCTCTTCCAGAAAGTTCTGAGCGCTCGTTCCCATGCTTGTGAAAGAACTGTTTCGGCTTTCTCTGAAATGCCTTTCCTGTTAAGAAGCAAGTTGCTCTTGTGTAGTCTCATACCTAAAACCAGTTACTCCGCCAGCATTCCCAGAGCGCACTCTCTTTTCTCACTGGGTGGCAAGCATCTACACAGTGATTTTCCTGAGTGGTTTTCGTGCCCCTTCCTAAGATTCCCTGCTGCCTCTCGGGCCGAGCGACTCCCTCCTGCCCGGAAGCCTCCCACAGGGCAACTCCGAGTTGGCGGCTCAGCAAAATGATACACACCAGCCGAGAACGGGTCGGATCTGGGCTTCGGGGCCAGGCAGGCGTGTGGGGGGGCCAGGCTCCCCCTTCTGATGGTGTGTCCTGGCACCCCGCCACCAGGGGCGGGAGCGGTGAACACCCAGCGGAGGACTCGCCTGAAGGCTGGAAGCTGGGCCGTGGCCCTGGCAGGGACCCAGCTCCCCGCTGTCACAACGCACACGGACGTGGTCCCCCCTTTGCCACACCAACTCCAGTGATTTTCCGTTCCCCACAAGCCCCAGTCCCTTTTTGCTTCCCCATAGACCCGTTTTGTTCTCGCTCTTCTCCCTCGACTAGCCTCAGTGACCTTGGTCTTAGCTGGAGTTGAACTTGGTGTGCAGTGGAGTCTCTCCTCAGTGGCAGTCGTCTGAGTAAAGTCTGTCTGGGGGCCTTTGACACGTGTCCAGGGCTGGCTTTCTTTGACACAGACTCAGATTTCCAGCCTATAAAACGGAGGTCCAGCTGCTCCTTCTCCCCCGGTCCTAGCGGTGGCCCACTGGGCCGTCTCTCACAGTGGACCCCGCCTTTGTTAAATGCGCAGATGTCACCAGTGTCCTGTGGGAGAAAAACCCCAACTGCTCAGAAGCTGGGGAGAGGGACTTGCCTAGAGCCGCACAGCTGCGGGGGGTGACGTCGGGGGTCTCTGCAGGGTCTTGGGCCCCCCAGGAGTGTCTCTGCCCAAATAGGACATTGTTGCTTCTGGGAGGAAGCAACACGCCGTGCCCTCTGGCTGGGGTTTTTTTCACGTGAACTTTTCTGGTTCCACATTTGATTTCATTTTGTTTTTGTTTTTGTTTTTGTTTTGGTGCTTGGTGAGGGAGAAGTTTCCTTCTTCAGTTGACATCCTGAATCCAAGATTGCTCACGGCTTCCCGACCTGGTGTAGTGGGCTGACCAGGGCCGCCAGGAGAGGCTTTTGGTTGAAAAGTCTCTTTATTATTTTTTTTCTCTGCTCAAAAGTCCTTGAGGCTCAGTGACATCCTCTGCGGTGCTGGCACCCAGAGATGACCACGGCAAGGGTTGGACTTAAGTCCCCCAGGATCTGGAAGAAATTGGAAGTTGAATTTCCTCCTGTGGGGAGGCCAGGAGTGAACTCTGCAGTGGGCTCAGCGTCTTGGTGATACTGTTCTGTGAAGATGCGTGCACAGCGGGTGGGGGGTGCCTCCTGCGGTTGGAGACTCAGAAACCAGGGACTTTGCCCTCCCAAAGCAGCTTCACATTCTTGGCTGCAGCTGGGCTCCCTGACCGGAAGTAGAATTCCCTGGAGGGTCGGTCGGGCTCACACTTTCTTAGACACATGTGAAGTCAGAACAGTTGGGGAGGCTGCATGTTTGCCTGGAGAGAATTCCGGTCTCCAGACCCGTTACAAATTTAGCTCAGCTTCTAAGAAGCATTCCGTCAAAGGGAGATTCCTGCTTGCTGTGGAATGGGGCCCGTGTGGATTTCCTGTGTGAAGTTAACTAGGCACAGTCGTTTTTAGGCAGTGGGACGACAGATTTGCTTCAGATCGCCTCTGTTTTGACGATTTGTTGATTGCTGACTTACGTGGTGTTATGGACATCTGTTCGCGTTGGATTCTGCCTGCCAAGCATCCACGCCCTGGTTTTTCTGGTATCCATGTCCATTTCTTTCTGGTTCACCACTCATACTGGTTTGAACAGTACCCCCCTCTTCCCCCCAATTCGTGTCCGCTTGGAAACTCAGAATGTGACTTTATTTGGAAGTAGGGATTTTGCAGATGTAATTCATTAAGATGAAGTCATACCGCGTGGGGGTGGGCCCTAGTCCAGTGAGTGGCGTCCTTAGTAGCAGGCCAGGTGAGGGTGCAGAGAAACACACAGAAGACGTGGAGGCAGACAGCGGCGTGAACGAACATCAGGGATGCCTGGAGCCCACCGGCAGCCAGGAGAGAGGAGCACGTCAGGGTCTCCAGGTGGAGCCAGCTCTGCTGACACCTGGGTTTGGACTTCTGCCCCTAGGACTGGGGAGAATCGTTCTCCATCTGCTGAGCCACAGGGTGCGAGCCTTTGTCCTGACACTCTTAGGAAGGAACCCACTGGCTCTGCTGTGTCATCGTGACTGGGTCACTGGCTGCATCCCTGCCGCCAGTGGGGCTGACAGAGCAGGTCATGGCAGCTCACTCAGTCACAGGCACCTCACTTGGCCTGAGCCTGGGGCTCTTTCTGGGTTGTTCAGGATTGTTGTTCTGGGTTGCTCTCTTTTGCTGCCACGTCTTTCAGTCCGCTGCCGGAAGCCACATTGTCACCGCACATCCAGGGCCTAAGAATGAAGCCATGCTGAGGAAGCAGAACAAAGAGAGAGACAAGATTCTGACATCATGACTTAAGTGCCTAGATCCAGCCATGCCTGAACTCCACTGAACTATTCTGTTAAGGCAGTCAGAGCCCTGTAAGTCCGCTTGGATTGTGATTCTTGTCAGTTATATCCAAAGGAGCCTGACTAGTGAGTGAGTTAGTGCCCATGGTCGCTGAGTGGCTTCTGCTGGTTTGTACTTGCATTCTCCCAGGGGAGATAAGTGGAAAACTGGCATGGGAAAAAGGAACCGAACATGGGTTGAGCGACTTCTGCATATGAAGCCCTGTGCCAAGCACTCTAAGGGTCCTTTTCAAACTCCCTAGTAACAAAACCTGCGGAAGTCTTGTTGCCTGTAGGTTCCAGAGGCATTTCTGGGACTCTGATGGTTCAGGTCTGTGGGACTCTAAACACCGCAGCACCTGGGCACTTAGAAGGAATTGCGTTGCTGGCACCCTACGGTTCTTCCTTGGCCTCGCAGAAGGCGCAGCCTGGGGCTGAGCTCCAGCTCAGCTCACTTAGGGGTTGAGCGGACTCTTGCCTGGTAGAGTAAGGCTGCTGAGAAGAAGGGGCTAAGCATTAAATGCCTGTCAGATGTCAGTGCCACGTTGCTGGGGAGCTTCTGCCAAAGACTCGGGTGTACCGAGTCCTCCTGCCACGCTGGTCCGCGTGCCCGCCGCGTCATTTGGAGGCCTGTTAGAAATGCGGGTCTTGGTGCAGCCCCCTCGCCGGGGGACCTCGCCAGTGCAGACCTGCCCGGGGGAACAGGGAGACGCCGCGTGCCCAGCCGGCCGGGCTCCCCCGCCAGCTGCTTTGCGTTATTGCCAAAAACTCTCCCGCTAAATCTGAGGTTAGCGGCAGGGACCAGTGCAGCCTGGGCAGAGAAGCAGCCAGCCCTGGACCCCTCTCCTTCGGGCAGGGCTTGGGCCAGCTTCTGGTCTGGCCGCACTGCAGGCCCACGGGCACCTCTGCCCCGCACGGTCCACCCCAGCCCACCTGGGGCCGCCTCCCCCCACACCACCTGCGCCCAGCTGGAGGGCCAGCTGCCTTCTCCGCTGGGGATTATGCCCGATCTCTTCCCACAGCAGCTCCGGATGCCTCACTAAGCCGCCCTGGGAACAAAGCGCTTGCAGAGGCCCCGGTACATTTTGGAGGAGGGACGGATAAAAGCGGGAGCCACATCTGCCACAAGAAACGTGGGAACGGCGCTCTGCCAGGAGAGACGGAGGAAGTGCCCTGTTGCTGGCCGGCCGGCCTCCGCGCCACAAGTGCACCCACGACCGGCGGGTCAGCAGCTGCTGCCGCTCGCTCACGTCCAGTCGGTGTGGGGCCTGTCTCCTGCTGTCACACGCCTTGGCCACCTGGAGAGGCATCCGTGCTGTCACTGTCACCCAGAACAGATGGGGGAACGGGTCAGAACACTGACGCGGCTGTCACACAGCCAGAGATGCACACCCCGAGTGTCACACAGCCCCGGGCTCACAACCGGAATCACACCCGGTTACCACTCAGCCCTGGAGCTCACACCCTCACAGTCCTGGATTCACGGCCTGGGCATCTGCCCCAGACTCCTGTTCTCTAGTCTCGGGCGTTTCTCTGCTGTCACAGAATCGTTGGCAGCCAAGCCAAAGGGGGAAGCTCCCTAGAGAGTGACATTTTTGTGGCTGATGGGAGGGTCAGATGACTTTGTTAAAGAAATCTGTGAGACCTGTGCAGTGCGCTCCCGGGGGTGGCTGCTGTTCTGCGGACCACACTGAGAAACGAGGTGTCAGGGCAGATACACATCTGTGTGGTCCTGTTCAGGGCCCCTCAGGGCCTCTTTGTCCTTGCTCGTCAGTGGGGTGAAAACAGCGTCACAGCCTTTGCAAAGACCGGTGGGACTTTCTTGCCTCAAAGCTATGGTTCTCAGCCCCGGATGCACATTGGAACCCCCTGGGGAACTTTGGAAACTGCCCAAAGCTGGGTCCCCCGCCTGATAGAGCTATTCCAGATGTGGTCCGGGCATGGGGTGGTTGTGGCTTCTCCGGGATTGCTACACATTTCTGTGAATGAGAACCGCTGTCCCGAAGGCAGCGCTGGTGCAGAAGCGGGAGAGATCTCCCCCAGTTTGGGGTGTCTGAGATGTTGACCTCACCTCTGAGCCTCTTACTGTTTGTAATTGGTTGGCAAGAGGCGTTCAAGGGCCTCTGTAGCATCTCCACATGCCTAAACTGGGATCGCTGAGGCCTTAGCCTAGACTCTTGGAACCTGAATTACTTCACCAAGCTTTCCAGGTGACTGCTGTGCAAGCTAGTCTCTGAGAAATGCTGTTCTGAGGAATCTTCCTGAGGAAGCCATTCGAATATTGGGTTCCATCAGACAGCTCCATACTTGATGACTTCTGGAGACAAAAGAATTTTCAGGTGTCTGACCTTCGTGTGTGGCTGGCGAACTCCTGCTTATCTTTCAAAACCTTGCTCAGTACCTCCCTATTGCTCACCCTCTCCCTGATCTTCTCAGAAAATCACTCTCTGACCGCTTCTTCACAAACAAACTTCTGTTATCACATTGACTTACAAACACCTGCTATGGGTGAGTCTCATCTCACAGGCTGTGAATTCTCTAGCAGTGAAGCAGGAGTTGCTAAGTCTGCTGCTTGGAGTCTGCTGCTTGCTGGAGTGGAAAGTTCCTGTGCTGTGCTGCTTGCCCGCAGTAGTCACTATGGCTACCTTGACCCCCTTCCCAAACAATAAAGACAGTCTATGATAGATGGGGTGACAGGCTTCCGCATACACACTGTCTAAAACCTTACCATTCCTGTTATTTGGGGCTCAGACTTTTGGAAGCTATCCCACTGGGCCCGCCAGTGTGACCATTAAATCTCTCTCTTCACCTCTCTGAGTGCCGCCTGATTTCTCTGGGAAATTGCCCTAGCAGCAGTAAAGTTCTGGCAGGGAGGAGGATGGTGGTATGAATAGCAAAGATGGTAGTGATGACGTCTGGGCTGAAAACAGGGCCTGAGAGAACAGAGGGGCGCTGTGTCCATCCTGGACCCCCCCAGACCCCAGACCTCTTCCTGATACAGTTGGGTCCTAAGAAAAATGTGTTGAGCGGAACTGATAGGGTCCAGAAAGAATTAGATCTCTCTCACCCTTTCTTCTCTCACGGCTGTGTAGGAGAAGCATGGAGAACATGTCGATAGACCTTATTTTTTTAGAAGCTCATGGTCTTGGTCTCAGCTTAGCTGAATATTTGTTCACTTGCTGGGAGGAATATTCCTTTTTGGCCAGCGCTGGCTTCAGAGTACTTCTGAGGGGCTACAGTCAGTTGTCCTCACCTGCTTGGGCAACTGGGAGGCTTCTCGCCCAGCGCTCACGTGGAGTGGACACCTGCTCTCTTCCCCTCCGTTCACCCAAGAGAACTGCTTGGTGCTCTGAGCTGCTCACCTCAGTGGGAAAGCCATTTTGGGGTGAAACCAAGTCTAATGCAGGTAAAAAAAAACAGCTTCAAGTTTTCATGGAAAATTTGAGGCAAGTATGAAAAATGTTAGGTGTTTCCTTCAACCTCAAAAATATGTTTTTTCTTTTCTGTGTTTGGACCTCTGAGTTGTGCCAGACAGTGTGTCCAGCCTTGGCTAGAATCCCCGCTCAGCTTTAGAGACTACATCTGCCCCTGGGGCTTTCGGACCAAAGATCTGCTAAGAGTTGAGGTCAGGTAGAGCTGGCAAGACTACAGACGCCAGATGGTGCTCGGGAGTAGACTATTGTCACTTCTTTAAAAAATAAATGATTCATTTCTCATTCTTTCCCAGAAGTTTTAATTCATCAATTATTATTTCTTTGAATATTTATTAAATAATTAATATGTACCTGGCAAATGCTAGGGTTGTTGACTGAGCTAGGGTTGTTGGCTGAGACAGACCCTCCTTCTTTAGGAGATGAGATATGTGTAAGCCAGGAGGTCTTGTAGGGGTGGAGAAGAAATCTCCCCTTATTCCTCCGGGCTCTTCCCAGGCTGGTCAAGTAATCAAATTAACATCAGACACATTAGTAAAAGAAAAGGACAAATGCAGTTACATCCATATGGGGAGTCCACCATGTAGATTCCAAAGACACTGAGGCAAAATGGGGGTATATCCTGAGCAAAGGGATGGGATAGGGACCAGGGACTTCGAGGAGAGAGAGGAGGGGGACTCACATGGTGAGGAGAGTGAATCAGGACCAAGACTGGTTGTTTGCTCTGCCATATAGATAGGCTTCTCCAAAAGAAGTCTCTTTCTGGTAAAAATCCTACATGTTATTAATACCTCCACTTTCCATTCTTCTAGGTAGTGAAAGGTGTGGTAAATAATTTCTTCCAAGTCTTTAGGACCTTGACTGATGTCAGCTGGAGATAATCCATGTGTCAAAGTGACATGTCCAGAGAAGGCCAGTTCTGGACATCGTGGGAGGCCCAGCCTTCAGCCTCAAATTTGAGCTGCGTCAGCATCTCCTAGGAGAGTCCCTGGCAGAGTAGGTCTGGCATGGGCCTCCCAGTAGCTGCTGCTAGTCTGGCGCCCACTTTGAGAACCACAGATATAAACTATTGAAGGAGAACACTAAATGTATTCATTGGGCTTAGGGAAGAGGTATAACCCTAAATGAGGGGTCAGTTATAAGGGGCTCCACACAGGGAGCTTCTTGGGGGCTTCAAACACAGCTACAAGTTGGGGAAGACTGGAAGGAAAGGGTTCCTTGGGGAGAAGGAACTTGAGATCTCAGTGAACCTTCTCTAAGAGAAAACCCCAAAAGTGGCTTGAATTAATTGAGGTCTTAAATCTCTCTCATAAAGAAGCCACTGAACAGACAATTCGGTGTGGAGTGACTTCTTGCTCTCGTGTGCTATACTTGGCCTGTGACTTCTATCCTCAGGGTCACAAGATGGCTGCTGGAGCTCCAGCCAGGATGTCTGTTCCAAGTAGAGAAAAGGGAGGACAAAGGGCAAAAGGTTGTTTCTTCCAACTGAATCAGCCCTTTGAAAGAGATTTCTCAGTCTGCCTGCATTCATGGGAGGCAGTAAAAGCTAGCCTTTTAGCCAAGCACACTGCAGCCCTGAGTAAATCCCCAGGTCTGTTATTAAGGAAGAAAGGAAGGATGGCTACTCGGGAGGCTGCCATGATATGCTTGGAGGAACGTCAAGTTCTTGGTATTGCCAGAGCTTAAGGTGCCAGAGGGCATGTGGTGGAGGAACATGGTGTTGCCTAGCCCCAGCAGCCACAGCTCAGGGCGCAGGAAGGCACCGGGAAGTCCTTGTAGCTGAGGTAGGAAGAGAAAGTTCGGGAAGAGGCAGTCCTGGGACAGATCCTTTAATGTGAATCTGCCAGCAGCTCCCTGACCTCACCATGTCATAGTACCCTCCTAGCCTACTCCCTTCTTTTACTCCTCTTTTCCTCCTTCACTCCCTCTCTTCTTTCCTCCCTTTTCCACTTTAATCTTCTTCCTTCCCTCTCTCCGTCTCTTCCTTGCAGGGTGCAGGATGCGGGGAAATCATGAGGAGAAGCTTTCTAGAGAGTGGTGGGGAGGAGCCCCAGGGCACACCAGGACACGAAGAAGGGAGTTTCCATGGACCGAGAACGCCTGGGCACCAGGCTGGGGGTACTCCCTGGGAAGTCTCTGGAAGAGGGACATCGCTGGTCTTGACCATGGAGCAACACAGTAAGTGTGAATTTGAGAAGAGTAAGTCTGTTGGGAACAAGGTTTTCTTTGAGCTGCACTTCGGTTGTCTACTCTGACTCCGAGGGAAGAAACCACCATAGAAAATCTGCTACTGCATCTTCAGTGAAAGATGTGACCAAGGGCTTGGTCCCTGCTATCTCTCATTGTCCCCCTGTGAGAGCCCAGAGGAGCCATTTCTCCATGCAGAACTGGGGTCGGGAGAGGTCAGCTTCCCTGCAGGAGTTCATAGTTTGCTGCTTCTCCATTAATGAAACTTACACAACATTTGGGACTTCCTTTGTGTCATTGGCTTCCAGGAAATATTGAGGCAAATGGCTGGGCTGCCTCTTTTTCCTTTCTATTTCTATTTTAATTGCTTCATTGGATGAGTTTCTATATGTGAAACATGGCAGGGAAAACCGTTTTGTTAAGTAGGTGAGGCGAGAGGGCCATGTGTTGGAGTGGTCCGTGTGTTGGAGGACCCCCAAGAAACTTCCAGTGAGGAAACCCATTTGTGAGTCCTTTCCCCAAATATATTTGACCCCTACACCCTTAGTTTTCCATATAGCACCTATTAGCATCCTACTTTGGGGGCAACACTGAACTAACATAGTCTTGGAACCTTCTAGAATAAGTGCAGAACTTGAGTCAGCCCTCCTGGGATGGTGAGTGCTGTCTGTGGCTTCCCTTACTTCTGACTAAACCGGGGCCCTCTTCAGCGTCCTCAGCAGCAGGAGGCAAGGCTCGAGAGCCACGCGTGTGGAGGCCACATGGAATTGGGGCCAAGGTCGGGGGTGAGTCACGAGGGCCTGCATTTGGCCCACGACTGTTAGACGTGAGTCATGGTCATATGGAAACCTGATTCAATTCTACCTTCCTTTGGTCCCTAATCCTTTGTAATGCCCAGTTTCATGATGTAACTCCAGAGGAATTCAGCCTGGACAGCAAAATGATGTCATTAATTGAACTCAGCTTCGATTAAAGTCTTCCGCCATGGGTCTGTTTCACAGGTGGCCGGCGTGTCCAGACAAGTGTGCACGCCAGCTGGGGAGAGGTTTGCAGAGGGGTCTCGTTCCAGGTTTTATTCCCGTCCTTGGTGCTGAACACCTAGGGTTTCCCCTTCCTTCTCGGCGTTTCCTGGTTCAGTTATTAATTCAGGGCAGAGCTGAGAGGGAAGGAACCCAGGCAGGCTGCTTTCTGGTCTTTTGATTGCTGTCACCCATCTTCTCTCTCAATAGCACATGCTTCAAAAAGAGACTTACTTGCATTTGCTCTAAGTGAGTCATAAAAAGCTGCACTGAGGGATGGTTCTTGGCCCCTGTGTCACCTTTCAGGGGACGTGGTAACCTGCTGAGAGGGCTGGGCGTGGGCAACGCTTTGACCTCATGAGGGACATAAATAGCAGGGAGTCTGTGACAGTCTGAGGGAGGTGACGACAGAGTAGCCTCAAGCTTGTGAGCTATCCCTCTGACTTCTGGGGCCACTAGGTCGAGACATTTTCTCGTTTCTTTTCTTCTCACATCTATAACTAAAGAAGCTTCTGGATAGGTGAGCATTTCCTTAGCCCAGGACCCTGCTTAGTTCCTGCTGCCTTTGGGAATAGAAACTGCAACTCTTCAGCACGCGTTAAAGTGAGGGTCCCCTAAGGACAGCCTCGCCCTCTCCTTGCTGGCTGAGAAGGCCCTCCAGGTTGGGTGGAGGGCCTGGCTAGGAGTTCTGCTTGCTGCTTTCCTGGACTTTGCTGCTGGACAGCCCTGCCCTTCAGCATTAGTTCCTAGAGCCTTCTGATTCCTTCTTTCATCCCTTATGCAGTGCGGTTCTGAGCCCCCAGCACAGTGTGAGACGAGCTGGAGCGAATCGCTGACCTGTATCGGGTTGGACCAGTGCAGAAGGGTCAGTGCAGAAGCTGCCTCAGTTTCTTCTCATTGCAACAACCTGAAGAAGAGTTGCCATCTCCAGTTTAAACATGAGACCGTTTCAACTTCAAGAGGATCAGTACCGTGCCCATGGAGTCCCAGCTAATGAACAGGAGTGGGGACTTCACCACTTCTGGGGCATCTGCCCAGGCCCGGGCAGGGAACTGGCTTCAGGGACAGAGACCTGAATTCGACCAGACCAGGACATCAGTGGGAGAATAAGGCGAAGAATGGAGGACTCCAGAGCAAGAGGAGCACGGTGGTGGGGACCCCCAGGCCTGGCTCTGGCGGCCCGGGGTCAGGACGGTGGGCCTGGGCTGGCGGGTCACCCCAACCAGACTCTGGTTGAAGAAAGGCCCTTAGCGGCGGGACGCTTGGCGCTGGTCCGGAGGATAAGCAGGAGCGAAGGAGGCGGGGGTGAGAGGGAAGCACGGCCGCGAAGAAAGAGTCAGCACTCAAGTCACAGCCCAGAGCCTCGCGCGTCGGCGCATGCACCCTGACCCACCTCCACGGCCTGCAGGAGGGCGAGTCGTGCTCAGA
This sequence comes from Scalopus aquaticus, assembly GCA_004024925.1. Lineage (NCBI taxonomy): Eukaryota > Metazoa > Chordata > Mammalia > Eulipotyphla > Talpidae > Scalopus > Scalopus aquaticus. The sequence goes on from PVIJ01010520.1 coordinate 50,792, forward strand.
TCAGCCTTCGGGCGCTCACCCTGGCCAGACAGGGAGCCGTGGGAGGGGCGGGCAGACGGCACACCCGGCAGTGTGCTCTCTCCCTTGGCTGGACAAAAGGACCATTCTTTTGAAGAGTCCTGTTCATGAGAATTTTCAAGTTGGAAGGAATTGAGGGATCTGTTGTGAAAAACTACAGAAAAACATTCGAGGACACCACAAGCGATTTTCCAATTTGGGCACCCAAACGTCACGGGGAGGATGCGGAGTTAGGGCCTCCTTGTGCACTGTCGGTGGGGGTGTAAATCAGTGCAGCCTCTCTGGGAAACAGTATGGTGGATCCTCAAAAAATTAAAAATAGTCCAGCCATCTGATCCAGCCCCTTCACTGCTGGGAATACACCAGAAGGCACCGAAACGGCATAGTGAAGAGCTATCTGCACGCCCATGTTTATTACAGCTTTAGTCACAACAGCCAAGACGTGGAAACAACCTAAGTGCCAGTGCCAAATAAGTGGGCATCCCCTTGATAGGGAAATCTGTGGAATACTACTCAGCCATGAAAAGAGGACATCTTGCCCTTAGCTGACTTCTTGGCCTGCGTTGTCTCAAATCTAGCACTTTGGAAAATTGCGTTGACTGGTGCTTGGGAGGGTGATGTGGCCTGATGGTCTAGGGCACTCGGGCGCATGCTTGGGTTTGCGTGGAAGTTTCTGAGTAAAGAGGGAGGTGGAGTTTTTACCTTTTGTGCCTGCAGACTTTCAGGCCAGAGATACCCCCTGATTCTGTGGGCACCAGGACGACACTAAGCCAGGACCACCTGGTGCTTAGGGGCTTCTCTGGACGTCAGGTGTCCTGCCCGAAGGTGACCTTCTCTCTGGCGCAGTATTTTCTGAGGGAAAACAAAAAAGCTTTCCTTCAGAATATTTCCCCCCTTTGAAAATGGAATCAGAACAATTTGTAACCTTGTAATAAGGGTGTTAGAAATGAGGAAACGGGAAGAGACATTTAGTGAATCACAGGCCTGTCTTCCTGTTTCTTGCTTTTATCAGCAAAATTATTTTCTTCCATATCTATTTTATTTGAATGCTTATAATAAAAATGGCTAATTGCAGGGCAGCCCTGAGTGGTAGGAGATAGGGCATCAGAGGCCGGAGGTTTTCTCCTGAAAGCCCAATGCGGTGGGCATGGTGGGTAAAACAGAGAAAGTCTTACTGCTTGTCAAGCACAGGGCAGGGGAACTCAGGTTCCAAAGCACCTGGGGGGGCGGTGCTACTCGGGGAGGCCTGGCTAGGGGCGGGGCTTCCTTTGGGTGCAGACCCTCTTGCCTCCTGCTATCTCTGCTGCTCCCAGCCTGCTGTGCAGCTGCTGGCCACACTGGCTGGTTCTGCAGTTTAACCTTTGAACAGCAGCAGCTCCTGCAAAAGGTTCTCCTAGAACAGAACCGGAATATCACGTACTCAGCAAAATGTTCAAGTTCCCAGTTTGTTTTTTTTTTTGGCAGGGGGGAAAGTTTTGCTGGGGCAGAGCCCTGCCTGGCCTGCACAGGACACTTACAATCCCTCCCCTGGAACCCCACGGCTACTTGGAACACGTTGAAAATCCCGATCTACCCCATTACGGGTTTCTTATAAATGCAGATGCCAAACTAGTGATTCCAGTCTAAATTAAAAAAATATTTTTTTCCTAAATTTTCCATGCATAAGAATCCAAATAATTCCTGTGGCCACACCACGCCTGGCCAGGTAGAGTCCTAACACGACACCCCCCACCCCCCATGGTTTGTAGGCTGCGCAGGGTGATATCTCCCAAAGGCCACAGAGTGGAAAGAGGGAAAAGGTGTCACTTCATGGTGACAAACCTGACAGTCTCGACCTCAGCCAGGTGAGGAAGGCGATGAGTCATGTGGCTGTGTATATCCTTCCCGCAAAGGGATGAGGGCGCTGCCCCTCCAAAACACATCATCTGAGTCCAGTTAGGAGAAAAACAGCCTCCCAACTGAGAGACCTCTGGGAAACTGCCCATCAATACCTCTCAGATCTGTCAGGGTCATCAAAACCAAGGAAAATCCAGGACACTGTCGGTACCAAGAGGAGCCGTGGAGACGGGGCGTCTCCATGCGTCCTGGCGGGGCCGGGGACAAGTCACAAGGGACACCCGCCTGCGGTGTGGAACTGGGCAGACAGTGCGCTGGTCGCGTCCATTAACGCGACAGCTCTGCCGTGCGAGCACTGGGGTTAATAACAGAAAAATGGGGGTGGCTTCCGTCGAACTCGGCTCTATCCTTGGCAATTTTTTTTAAAATTACAAAACCATTTTAAAATGAAAAATTTATTTTTAAAAAGTCTGTAGCATTACAGAATCTTTCCTACTGTAGGAAAAGGTATTTTTAATTCAGTCTAGTCCTTTCTGGAGGATGAAGGGATTTAAGATACTGTGGCAGGGTCTAGACGTTAACGTACATACCCCTGGTCTCACTTTCCAGCCTGGGGTACGGAATAAGGTCATGTCTTTGTCAATAAGCCCATGTTTGTGGGCTCCCAATTCCCCTGGGGCTACCAGGAGCATCTGGTCTCTTGCCCTGGGCGAGGACAGCCTCATGCTGGCTTCACCAGGGGGTGCCACGTGGCCTCAGTGGTCTGGGGGGGGGGCAGAAGAGCTCACCCTTTCCATAGTCCCCCTGCACTTCTATTTCCCACCTGGATTCCTGGTGGCCTCACCCCGCTCCCCCCCAGGCAAAGCCAGGGAGGCCCTCAGCCATCCTGCCCAGGGCCCTGGTATCACTGTCCTGTCCCCGGAATTCTAAGCCTGCCGTTTCCTGCCGCAGCTGGGTGGCACTCCTGCAGAGGACACATCTCCCTGCTGTTTTGGTTTTGTCCGAGTGGACCACGCCCTACTTGTGTCCTAGTTGGACAGGCACCCGTTCTTCCCTCTCCATCTTTGTCAACAGACCCCGAGGCGGAGGTGGCCAGGAGACTATGGGGTGGGGGGTGCTGCTCCTCCCACTGGAAGAAAAGCTCTGGGGTCCTGGGCCTGGTTCACCCCGCTCTGTGAGTTCAAGTGTGGCGCTGAATCTGCAAACTGGGGGAGCAGTGGGAGCATTGGGCGAGACTTGATTACTGAAGATGTTCTCATTTCCACCCAGAGGTGCCCCTCCTCACCCCAGGCCAAAGGCATGAGGCGCACCTGCCTGGCTTCAGGGCCGGATGGGTTCTGACCTCTCTCAGCCCGAACCCCATCCTGAGCTTTCCCACTATTATTCTCTGAGGTTGGCTCCAAGAGAATGGGCCGCATGAAGTGCTAAGAGCCTTTCTTAGGGATAACCATTCCCCCCCCCCCAATCTCATTCCCCAGAAGGGGCTCCACTTTACTTTTTTTGTTTGCAAAATCCAAGTCCTTTCACTTTTCCCCTCCAAAGCAATGAAAAGGAATCTTGTGGCCCGACCAGCCACAGGGAAGATGAAAGCCGCTTTCCTGAGGTTCAATTCTTCCAGAAACAATCTTTCTCTCCCCTTCCCCCCACCACTTTCAATGCACCCAAGTGTATATTGTTTTTAAATGTCAAAGGAAAAAGAAAGAAAGGGAGTGAGAAAAACCCCTTTTGCCTCTGAGTGTCACATTCTGGTGAGGGGAAAAGGGGAGAAAGAACAAGTGGCCGAATTAAAGAGATGCAGATTTTTTTTTTGTCTTGGGTCCCTATTCAGGGCTCCCGTCCAGCTCCCCTAGGCTCTCTCCTCTCCCTCCCCCTTCCTCCCCCGGGTCTCATTGAAATGCAACACTCAGCGGCTGAGAGGGGGTCCCTGGTGGGAACGGCTGCTCTTCTAACCCGCAGGTCCGAGCTGTCCCCTCCTCGCTGGTATTTGCTTGCCCCTTTCTTCCGGGGCGCTCAGCGCAGAGGTTTGCGGAGGAGGAGGTGTAGCCGCAGGGGTGGGCGCTTTCCATCCCGAGTGTGACGGGACCCGCGGGGCGCACTGGACCCTTCTTTCTCTCCCAGTCCCGCCCGCCTCCAGTGGACACAGGAAAGACCATTCTGGCCTTTTCATTTTCTGCCTAGAAGGGAAAGCCCCAGGGGCGCTGAGCGCAGGGCGGCTGGGACAGACCCCTCTCCCCTGCCCCGGGACTCTGTCCAGGTCAAGACAAAGCAGAACAGTGCTGGGCTTTGTGGGAAAGTGTAAACGAAGGCCAGAATGTTTTTACAATGCCCGGAGTTGGCGAGGGTGTGGGAAATGGGTGTTCTTCTAACGTGCTGGGAGCCCGAGGGGTGGAGCGCGCCGGAGGACTTCTTGGCAATGTGGGCCCACAGCCCTGGAGAAAGTGCAAACGCTCCATTTAACAATCTTACTTCTAGGGATTTTTCCTAAGGAAAAAATGAGGCAAGGGAGCAAAGCAAAGGGTGTCTGCCCTGGGAAAGTTTACAATAGGGCTGCACTGGAACCGCCTACCTTTCTCGCAATAGAGGATTAAAACAATAGTTGGCACACCATCTGGCGGAGTAGTATAGAGTCCTTAAAAATGATCCTGTAGATAGATGTTTGCTGATGTGGAAAGATAGCCTCCCCCGCTGGCTCTCACTCATTCCCCTCTCCCCCCCTCCTCTCCCCCCTCCCTCTTTCCTCCCTTCCCCCCTCCCTCTCTCCCCCTCTCCCTCTCTCCCTCTCTCCTCTCTCCTCTCTTCTTCCCTTTCTCCCTTCCACCCCAAGGACCTATTAGGATATAATATACCATGAATAATAATTCCCCATTACTTTACCCTAAGTGATACATGTTACTAGAAAGATCTATTCCTGGAAGAATCTGGGAAGATACACACCCAGATTTTTATGTTTGGATGATAGAGTTACGGATGATAATTATCATACCTGTAATTTCAGTAGTTTCTGATTATTTTACATTCACAAATATTCCTACTATAATCAGAAAAAATCAACAATGATAGTTTTTAAAGAGTGTAAACTTTCCTCCTTAGCTACATTAGCCCCATATTTTCTTTATGTTGTACAAATAAGCATCTTATAATAATTAAAATTATTACAGTTTTAATCACATTATAATGCAGAGCAGAAATCTTTTCTTTTTGGCATACCAGAAACAAAGCATCTAATAACTAGTTGGTTGCAAAACACATTGTGAGATTTTAGAATTTTTTTCTCTGGTCATACATTGTTTACACTAGATGCCTTTTATTTTATTTTTTTAAAGGAAAGGCTGACTTTCATCTCTCCTGTGCCCCAAAATGGCCTATTTCCACTTACCTAGCTTCTGGTTTGCTTTGTACATCAGGATAGATCAATCAAGCATACCTGCCTGGAATACTGAGAACTTCCTATAAACCTCCTAGAATCTCCTCCCCCAGTAGCTTCCCAACTGCATTGAAGTTACTATTTGACTTGTATGTGATTCTGCTCTTAGCAGGGTTCCTTTCCTTCCTCATTGCATAGCAAGGTCAGGTGCTGGGTTTGGATATAACCTATCACAAAGGTCAAAATCCCAGCTCTTCTTCTTAATGTAACTGGTGTTCATAGGAAATATGCTTCAGGATTAATCTGTATTTCCAATTTGTGCTCATGTGGGTGTGGCTGGGAAAGTAAAAGGAAGCGACACAACATTAGTACTTGGGATGTCGTCCGCCATATTGGAGAGTTGAAGGATCGTTTGAATGAATGGTGTTGACTCTTGGAGCTCATGTTCCTGCCAACTTTGTCAAAGAAAAACCAGAACTGGACATCAGTGAAAGGAATGAAAACAGATTTTATACAGGAACTATTGCAATGGGGGAAAGAAACTCCTGTCTAGAAGCAGGTTCAATTCTGACCAAATGTGGAATTATACAAGTGTGCATTTATAGTCAAGAAGCAGGCATGGGGCTATGGATAGAAAATTATCAAGGGCCAACGTCGTGGGTGAGAGGATGGGGGAGTTTCTGGCTAAACTGACCTAATAGGGTTCTTGTGGAAGGTGAGTCAGAGTGCTCACATAGCGCCCTGGGGGGTGGTGGATGTGGGATTTGCTCAGAGATGGAGAGTGTAGACATTGATCGTGTATTTCCAGGGTAGTAGGTTAGGGCTAAACTGATTTAACGGGATTCTTGCTAAAACTGGGTGATGCCAAAGCAGACACGGAAGTCCAAAGGTGGAGGTCTAGTTGGGAAGAGGATTCAGAGGACTTTGGTCAAAGAGATGCCCTCTGGCCTGGCAGCCTGGAGATTGATCTCACGCACGGTAAGGGAGGAGAGGGGGATGCAGGGAAAAGGCAGCTTTGTGTGTGTGCTTGTTCTTCAGCTGGGGTGAGTGTATCTGCGGGAGGGATTGCGGTTCAGATGACTCAGCTGCTGCTGGCGTGCAGTCGTGCCCAGGTGCGGCCGTCGCTCACACAGAACGGTATGCACGCCTGAAGCCCCCTCAGGACAGCATGCATCCCCACAGCCCTGCAGCCCTCTCTTGGCCGCGGTCTTTCTGGGGAGACGTTCCCTGAGGGTCGTGGAATGGAAAGACTAGGTCGGGAAATCCTCTGACTCTCTGGCAAGGATGCCTGTGGCTTCGACCTGCTCTTCTCAGGATGCCCCAAGGTCAGCCAACCTCCAGAATGTCTCCCTTGGACCAGCCCGGATGTCTGCCTGCTCATGCAGACACAGCTCAGTGTGGGGGCCGTGGAGCCGGAGGGGACGAGCTGCTGATTTCCTGGCCAAGAACTTGGGGAAATAAAAGACAACTGGTGGCCATCTGTAGCGCTCCATTGGATGCTTTCACTTGTTAACACAGGCTGCGCTAAGCAACAAGCAAAAGGAGCCTTGGGCATCCGTGTCTGCCCCACAATTCTTTGTTTTTCGACATAAATAAGGAACCCTCTCTCTAGGGCTGGGGTGAATTTTCAAAATTTGTCTTCAGTTAGGGCTTTCAGTTATCTTTTCTGATTCTGTTCTGAGATTTTTACAACCCCTCACATTGAGGAAAAGTACAGGATTTTTTTTCTTATTATTGAGGTAATACTATAACACTGTATTGGACTCAGGTATACAATATCTCACCTTAGCGACTATATATTATCTTAAAACATCCACCACTGAATGTCCAGTCATCATTCACCACCAACCAATCAACTCACTCTACCCATCTACTCCCCAGTCCTTCCCCTCTGGTAAACATCATTATTTGTCAGAGTCAAAGGGTTTGTTTTTAATTTGTTCAATTGCTTTTTTTCCCTTTCTGTCCACAAATGAGTGAAATTTTACAGTATGTTCTTTTCTCCTTTTGACTTCTTTCACTTAGCATAATCCCCTCAAGGTCCATCCATATTATTGCAAATGGCAAAGTTTCATCTTTTTTCATGGCTGAGTAGTATTCCACTGCACATATACGTGCCATCTTTATCTACTCACTTGTTGTTGGACACTTAGGTTGTTTCCATATTTTGGCTTATTGTGAATAGTGCTGCAGTGGACATTGGGTTGTATATGTCTTTCAAATTAGTGTTTTCATATTCTTTGGGTAAATACCCCAGTAGTGGGATTACTCGATCATAAGGTAGTTTTAGTTTTCATTTTTTGAGTATAGGTTTTTAAAAACCCATACTGGAGAATTTATAGTCTTAGATCCTTAAACGTTACTCATCTTAAATTTTCTTCATGTGCAAAAAGTGGACTGCAGTACCTTCCTTGGGGGCCCTGGGGACCAGCCGGCCCAATGACTGGTTATAAGTGATATGGTCCTAGGCTGCCTTTCTTTGTAATTTTTCTCAACGTATCAAGACACATCACTGTTCTTGCTCTTATTACACCAGCAGGCTCCTTCACACCTTCTTGCCTTTGCATTTGCCTGTTCTGCTGCTGGAAATATCACTCCCCACTTGTTTACTTCTCAGACATGGGGCATCCTTTAAGAGTCATTTACAGAGTGTGGTGTGTGGTGCCCTCTGCTCACCATTGCTGGAGTTTATCCTACTCTGTGTTCTTTGGAAAGCTTTCCTGAAAACTGTCCTCCTCCACTAGACTCACTAGACTCTGAGATTCTTTTTTTTTATTTTTTAAAGATTTATTTATTTATGCATACAAAAGCTGGGGTGTAGGTCAGAGGTGTTGGGGGTGGTGGTGAGAGGATTCACCAGAGACAGAGTGGGGAGCAGAACAGGCAGAGTGACTGAAATAGACTGCTGAGGGGAGCAGTGAGGAGACAGGAGAGGTCTGCTGGGGATCAAACTCGTGCTGCAGTGGCTGCAGACAGCTTCACAGTGCTGAGACTTAACCCCTTGTGCCACCAGGGAGGGCCCGACTCTGAGATTCTTGAAGATGTAGCATATTTGATGCTAAGCGAGGGGTAACTGCTATTTTTTCTATTTTTTCTGGTAGCTTCCAAGTAGCCCCCATTCAAAAGGGTCCTTAACCCCATATGCGCGAAAGTGGCTTGATCCCATTCTTATAAAATAATTCTATCAGGAGTATGTTCTCTGACTCCCTGTCTCTATTTCTAATGAAGCCCCTAGTTCAGCACTCCTACAGACTGTTCAGGGGAAGAACATTTTTTTTTGTGGGGGTGCTATGAAATATTAATGCAATGAACTTCATCATCTGAGCTCAAAATAGCTTTTTTGTTATAGTTATTACATATAATGAGATATATAATACCTGCATGTTATGTATTAATTGTATATGATGACTATCAGCAATATGGAGGATTGCAACTAAGGGCATAGAGAGCTGTCCATAAAAAACAGACAGAAAAAATCCTGGGCCTCCCCGGTGGCGCAGCGGTTAAGTGCTGTGCTGTGGAGCTGTCGGCAGCGGCGACTCGAGTTCGACACCCGGCCAGGGAGAATCCCACATGGCGTGGCAGACCTCTCCTGCCTCGCCCGCTGCTCCCCTCAGCAGTGTATCTCTGATCTGCCTGTTCTGCTATCCGCTCTGTCTCTGGTGAACCCTCTCGCCGCCCCACACCTCTGGCCTGTACCCCAGCTTGTATGTATAAATAAAAAATAAATAAATAAATCTTAAAAAAAAAAAAA